>JBAMIG010000001.1:24618852-24642372 GCA_037177335.1 Kiunga ballochi
AGCCAGTGAAGCTGCTGCAGGACGGGGGTGATGTGGTGGATGGAGGGAGTTCTGGTAATGATAAATTTAACCTAAATCATAGATTTATCACCTACTTTTATAAAAAAAAAAAAACACTGCCTGTAGATGTAGTGTATAACCACCATAATATCTTTGATATCAAACAAAATAAAAGAAGCAGATGTAGTCATACAGGCACACCGGCTGATATGTTCCAATCAATTTACCAAATTTACATGAGAAATTTGCAAAAACAGGAGCTGTATCTTGGAAAAAACAAGGCAAGGCTATTTTATTTGTATAGCACAATTGAACACATGGTAATTCAAAGTGCTTTACAGAGCGATAAAACAATAAAACACAGGCAATAAAATAAGAAAAAAATAGAAAGAAAGCAGCAAAAAAGATTAAGATCATGTAGATTAAAAGAGATAATTAAAAAATAATTTCAATCATGATCAATTTTAGAATACACAAACATAAAAATAAAGATTATAGAAATGCCGTGGAGACTAGGTGGGTCTTCAGCGTTGATTTAAACAAGCTAAGTGATTCAGCTGATCTGAGGCTTTCTGGGAGTTTGTTCCTGACATGTGGAGCATAGAAGCTGAAAGCAGCTTCTCCATGTCTCGTTCTGACTCGAGGAACTGATAGAAAACTAGACCCAGATGACCTGAGGGGTCTGGTGGGTTTATACTGGGTCAAGAGGCATTGCAACAATAATGATCTGCAAACCTAAAAGAACCATGTTTGTAATGTGAGCATTGATTGATTTAGTCCTGCTGCAGGATTTCCTTTGGACTGCATAGCGTCAGTAAAAGTGTATAAATGATGGCTGCAGACAAAAATTCCATCTGAGAAAACTTTCAGGGAATGACTTGTGTTAGCTGGGATGTTCAGCGATAATTGCTTGAATTAGCAACCCAAGCTGTTTGCTTATATAATACAGCCTCAGTCCTACTCATCAATGTTCTGTTAGTCATTTCTATAATGTTCATTTGTAGCCAACACTTCAGAAACCTTTGAACATATTTCATTAAACCTGAGTCAACTTGCTTGTTAACTTGTTGGTTTTTCCCAACTTTCTACCAATGGCGTAGGCCTTATTTGAACAATAACCATCATAAGCTGTATGAAGTGACCTAATGACCATACTTTAAAATGTAGAGTACGTGTATACCAGCAAAATTTTTCACTTTGGGCTTTACATTGTATCCATCTCTAGTAGATTTACTGAGGAACACTGGTTTACAGCCTTGCTTCGGGCTCACAGTGGTTTGCCTCTGTTGCCACACCGGGGACTTAAACCCATGTTTTTAAGACCTATTTTCTATTAACGTTGCTGGTTGATGGAGAAAATTAAGCTCTATTTTTGTGTCTCAAGGCAAGACACTTCACCCTTGACATCTTCAGTGTCGTTATAGGTGTGTGAATGTTATGGTGATGGTCGGAGAGGCCGTTGCTGTAGATTTTTGCCAGTCTGATGTGGGGCAGCTGTGGCTAGATTCATAGCTTACCAGTAGGATGAATGACTGGAGCCAATGTAAGCAATAAAGTGGAATGTGAATCTAGTACATTTTAATGTCAATCTATGCAAGACATCCACACCCTCACAGGTGGAGCCAGTAAAGCCAAACAGAACAATGAAGCCCACCAGTCCCTAAAGGCTGACACTGCGTGGTCCGGTAGGATGCAAAGGGTGTGAAACAGAATTACTCTTCTTCATGAATGGAAATTAGGCAGAATGCTAAAACATCAGTTCTTATGCAGCTAAATGACACAGAAGTTTGAATTGTTTAGGATTTAATATCCTCTAGATGACAGGCAGACAATCATTTGTTGTAAGCTGGCCATCTACGTTGGACCAGGGGCGGAGCCATAAAAGGGCCAGGGTGGGTTTAGGCCCGCCTACTACTCTGACTGGCTCAGGACCAGGTCCGCCCTGACAAAATTATGCATGATTCCCTCCTTTGATATGTTTTTTTAAATGATCCTTTTGAAAATATCTGAAACATTCAAAGTCTAACAAATCCACTGTATGTTGCAAATGCGGTACAAAAACCATCTGACCTCCGTCTGTCTATTTCTCTGCAGCTCTGCTTCACGTTGCTGTTTCCCTGCTGGAAATCTGCTGCTTTCTTAAAGGGACAGCTGCACTGAATATCAGAGTATTATAAATAAATCAAAACGTCTTCCTGACACTCATTTATCTTAATTTACATTTTTAAATATACCTAAAGCCATAGATAAGGCTATAATTATCAGCCAGCATAAGAACAAAGCACCATTCTGGTATTAACTTTGCTGAACTGCAGTAATGAAAACAGGCTTGTTGTAAAGAATTAAACCTGTAGAAATAAAACATAAAATAACTCCATATTTACTATTCCAATGAATTTCCCAAAAGGCAGCTCAGTGAGTTTGATGCCTGGTTTCAGGAGGACCAGCATCATGAAAGCAACGCCAGATCTTCTACCAAAATCAAAAACCTTATGGAGAAAAGGAATCTCTGCTCGTTGCATGTGATCATTTTCACATCTTGGTCGGTGATCAGGGTCATCTTTATCCTTTCCATTTTTTAAAATGTTCCTCAGTTGAAAAATAAAGCAGAGGTATGCCAGGTGTTTACTGGATAATGCTTCCATGATGCATTATTTTAATGATTTGTCACCAACTAATGTTATTATTTAGTTGATTGGTTTGTAGATTGGCTTTTTATATAATAAATAGCTGCAGAAGGAGATGTTCCTGTTACATGTCTTATTTTCTGACAAATAATCATTTTACTGTGGATAAAGTTGGCCCGGCCTTTTTTCTGTAGGCCCACCCTATGCAAGTTTTCTAGCTACGCCACTGCGTTGGACTGAGGATGTCTTACAAACTGATGGGTCAAAATTTGAGATCTTGGTTCATGATCACATGAATAAAAACATGATTCTGCTCCTTTAATCACAGGAAAGAAACACTGGTGGTTCGGGGTTGATTTGCCTCAGGCCAACTTGATGATCTTTACTAAATCCAAGGCGTACCGAACCAATTCAGATCTCACTCTATCTTGTGGTGTCATGCTTCACCTCCAGGAACTTGTTTCATGAGTTTTTGTCATGCAGCGAGACAGTGACCCCAAGCACATCTCCAGGCTGTACAAAAACTACTCCAAGAAGAGAAAGATCAGTCATGTCAGGGCCACCCGCTGCAACCTTATACTGTTTTGGAAGAATTTGACAGAAAGGCTGAACCACTGAGCCAATAAGCTCACAGCTGCTTTCCCACTGCATGGAGGTTTTCAGCGGTGTGATCAAAGCCAGAGTAGTTTGTGTCAAATATCGGTTGTTTGTAACATTGCGCATAATGATTTTGATTTTTTGCATCATAAACCCACTAATATATATATAAACTCATAGTTTTTGCATTTCCTGACAATACTGTAGTGGCTCAGCCAAAAATCAGGACAAATTTTCTTATTTAATGTAACTAAAAAATGTTGAATAAGGAATTATTAAAAGCAGATCTGTGCTGGAAAATGGATATTTTTTTGGTGTGTGTCAGCTTTTGAAAGATCACATCCATCCATCCATCCATCCATCCATCCATCCATCCATCCATCCATCCATCCATCCATCCATCCATCCATCCATTTTCTACTGATTATTCCCTGAAAGATAACATATTGGTTGTTATTTTTGACAAATGAAATAAAGTTAGGGAGGTTTTTTCTACATTGATGGAGGAGTTGGATATACACAAGGAGTCTTGAGGTCAACAGTTAGTAATAATAATAGCAGGTCAGCTGTCCTGCATCTGTGAATCTTGACATCCTGCATGGTGGTCCATGTCACAGCTTTGAGTTTGATTTGTTTAGTTCCTGTTTTATTTTGGTATTTCCTGTGATTTGGTTTCATGTGTTTCTGTTAAGCTTTCTTGTTTCCTTTTGGTTTTATTTAGTTAATTCATCCCACTTTGTTTCAGTTTGTGTATTTATACCCCTGGTTTTTAGCTCGTTCTCATGGTTCATTAGTTAAGTGTCCCAGTATCAGCGCCGTTCTGTTTATGTTTGGAAAAAATTTGAACTATCCTGCATTCAATATTCCTCCTGCCGTCCTTTGGGTCCACACACCTCTGTGCCTCTCTGTTTGTAACAGTCCGACTGTTTGCATTACGGGTCCTGTAGTTTCTGAGCATTGTAGCTCAGAAAGAAATGGAAGTAAAACCAGGTGACCTGCAGGGACCAGCACTGGGAAGTTACAACCCCTATCTGTCCACATCTGTTTCCCCCACAGCACAATCCTTTCTGGTTAGGTCAACTGAGGTTACACTTGAACCAGTCTGGTCCTAGTGGAGTTTGGGGCAAACTGTTTTTTTTTCTTTTCCTTTTCACCTTTTATGAATTTTTTTGGCCCTTTCTTGTCATCTTTTTCCACCGTTCATCCCCTCCTTTTTGTTTCCTCTATATACAAACAATTGAAGGGTAAAGCAAGGCAACCAGGTCAGCCCCAGGTCAATTTTAAAGCAACAAGGCAGTTGCAGTCTACGTCCAGTGTCTGTCCATCTCTTTACCCTTCACACACACATGCACCCACGTACGACATAAGCCATCAAAAAAAAAAAACATCAGTGAATAATTGCCATCGGCACTCTAAAACCAGACAAATAGTTGATTTAGAGAGGAAGAAAATCAGCTTTCATATGACTGATGTAATGGAACTATAGCAGTGCAGAAATACATTTGATTACATCTAACGTGCAACATCCACAGCTTGATATGCTCCAGGTGTAAAGTCATTTATTTTCATTGCAAGACTTTTGAATAATTCTGTATTTGTGAGAACATCTAGAGGGGAAGATTAGATAAAGGTGTCAGTTTAAACTTAACTTGTTAGTTGGATTTTTTAACTTTATTCTTTTAATTGCACTGCCAGCCGTTAGCAAATCAGAATTTATTGCCCTAAGGGGGAAAACATGAGCTGCATAGACTTGATAAGGCTATGAATGAATGGAGTGATACAAGTAGGCCACATCGCTTCAAACTGTAGGAGCTTATTCTTCACTGCAGCAGCTTGTTTAAACACAGAAATGCACTAAATGCGATGTTGTACAGTATGCATTTTAGGTGGTAGCGACTGTACACTAATGCCTCTGTCAGGGCTTGGCCAAAGATCATCTGAGTGTTAATCATTTTCCATCACAATAGTCTATATGAAGAATATGGTGCCAATATTTAGGTCAGGAACACAAGCCAAAGTCAAGCGTTAATAGCAGAACACTGCATTGTACAGATGGGCTGTTACACAATAACCTGTCAGTGGTTTCATTTTATCGCTGATCTATATTATGATATAATCAGGTGAGTATTTTTAGGAAAGCACAGATAGAAGAAAGTGTTTGGTTCAAATCTGACCAGTATTTGTGGGTGTAAGTGTTTAACATCAGCCACATCTGGCCCAAAAAACACTCGTCATTCCTGTAAGAGAGTCAAAATTATCAAAAGTAGTTTGGATGAGGCAGAAAGCATGTCAGATATCTGGGTGGTACCTAACCTTAGCTTTTTAAATGATGTTTTATTGGCATTTTTTTAAATAAAAAGTAACATTTATAATTAATGCTAATCTTCCATTTTACTCCACTGCAGTAAATAAAGTGTAAAATTAGGGGAACGCATTGAACAAGCGGTTCAGTTTCAGTGTAGACTCTTCTTCCTGTGATTCTAAAACTTCCTACCTGAGTTTTTTTCCCCTCCTTTCTGTTAACTGTGTCGTCGGCTGGCCAGAGGTGCTAGCTATCTCTGCCTATTATGAATGTATTTTTTACCCCCTTCCCTCCCACTCTCAGAGACCCCTGCAGTGGATTTTTGGGGAAAAATGGCCTGTGTCTTTTTTCAGTAGCTTGAACAGTAATATAGCATGTGTCAGGGAATGGAAAACAAGGCTAAAAAATATGCAGCAAGAAGCAAACTGGTAGAAATGGATGGCTGAGCCTCAGGCTCGGCCTGCAGCAGCTACCAAGAAGGAAGTGACTCTAATAGCCCAGCATAGTCTCCCCCACCTCCTCTTGCTTTTACCTCCTCTTGTCCTGCTTCTCTTAGCACTGTCTTTTTTTCATAAACTTCTATTTCACTGAGGTCTTGTCTTTATGTTGCCTTTGTTTTACCTGGAAGTACAATGAAATATAGGTCACTCATAGTGGCAAAAATCGGCTCTTCTTCCATTCTTGTGGTATTAATCTGACCTCCACTTTTTCAGTGCTGTGAAGCCTTGGTTATTTTTTGTGCACTTTATAGATAAGCTTCATCTATCCCACATTACTGCTGCAGATATTCTTTAGATATTACAATTAAATAGAACCAAGGACATAAAACTCAAGTTGTTTTCAGCCAGCTTGTCTCTGGGCCACATCTTGCCTCAAGCAATGGGTCAAATGAGATTTTCCTTCTAAACATTCCTGCTTGGGATTGCAGAAACAAACAGAATCTGTTTACTGGGCATAAAATTTGGTCATTTTTAAACTTCCTTTCTTTCCCTCCTTCCACTTTGTTCCGCATTAGGGCGTCAAAACAGGAGGCATCGTCGGTGGCCAGGTCCGGATGCCCGTGGTGATAACGCAGTCCATCAGAGCGCAGGGTAAGACATCAGTGGGGTCTCTCCATCTAAATATATCTCTATTGCAAGAAAGAAAAAAAAAGACTGAGGTGAAAATCTCCACAAGATGAAAGGAGGCTTTTAGATCCTTCAGTGAGGCTGTGTGATAGAACAAACATCAAACCCAGCCTGTTAGGAAAAGAACCAGCGGAATAGGTTGAACATCAGGATAGCCATTAGTGAAACTGTGAATGTTCCCTCAGTGGGCTGTGAGATGTGTAAACAAGCAGGAGCCATGGAGAGAACAGGTGTTTTTTCCCCATCTGGTTATAGAGCCTTCTCAAACATTTGTGCTGCTGCTTACTCACACTGATTCACAAACGCTCATCCCACTGAAGCCCACAAATATCGCCCCAACACCAGCCGAGTGTAACACTCCCCAAAGAGAGCCGCGTGCTCTCAAGTGGTGTGTACATGTTTGTACCTGCTTTTGCTCAAGTGTGTATCTGTGCTTGCGTATGATCGGAGGTGCATACAAATTTGATCTGCCCCCTTCCCCAAGATTGCCCGCAGCGAAAGATCTGTAGGTTGTTTTATGCCCATAAATTGGAATGCGGGGATAGTTCTAAAAATACTTTTCTGTGCCTCTTGGCGAGGAACATGCCTGTTAAAATCAAGTTGAAATTCACTCTGGCAGTCCTTGTGCCTCTCTGGAAAACGTGTCTCCGAGCAGGATGCGGTTTAGGAGTGTAAGGGGAGCCGTTGAAGCGCAGTAATATTGACAGAGCGACGCTTTCCGCTACCAACCTGGGGAGAGCGACAGTACTGCCCGCACCACACCACCACCTACACACACACACACACACACACATATCCATCTATCCCTGTGAGGATGACACAGACAGCTGAAGGTAGTTGTTACACAGGAATGATATTTGATGCAGATAAAAGGGGACTCTTCAATGATAAGATAACTTTTTTCCTTCTTAGTGAGCTGTTTTTGCTACTTTTTTTTTTTTAAATGTCCCCTTTCCGTCACAGGCACGATGGGAAAGGGAGCCATCATCCAAGCGGGCAAACCTCCCCTGGGCCTGCCTGTTCAGATCTCTGGGAATCAAAAAAACAAGCTCAACGACCCCGGAGGAGGCTCTTTCAGGTACAACTCTGGTCGGGAGAGCACATGTTGTTCCAGTCTGCTACCACATGGGGGCAGCATTTCACTAAGCAGATGCTCCATGACTACAGGCTACACTCTTAGCTAAGGCTATGAGTGTTTATCCGAGGAGCCTGCCTTGCCACCTGGCCGCCTGCCTTCCTTTCTACCCGGCTGGCTGATCGGTGGTCCTTTCACTGTGTGCCCACCTCACAGCAACACGCTGCCAACCAATAGATCACCCTCACACTCACCTTTCCTGTGTCAGTGTCACAACTCATTGGCAGGATTGCAAATGAGCTAAATCTTAATTTAGAAAAAAGCTAATTGTGTCCAGATGGTTGGAATTTCTGGATGCAGCTCTGAAAATACCTTTTGGTTAAATCAAATATGCAGCATTTAGCCTGCAGCTTTGCTGTCTTTCTGGTTTTGTCTGTGCTTCAGCTGGGTCTTTGTCTCAAAACATAAAAGGTTTGTTGCCCACATGCTGCCCTTTGTGGTCTATGTTTTGTGTACGTTATTTATTCTGCTTTTAAATCCTAGTGCGTTTGTTCATGCTTGCAAATATTTATCCATTTTCTCTGTTTGTGCCCTTGCTTGGGCATAACCAAGAATATTTATGGGTGTGTACGCATGTATTGATGTGAACAGGAGGTTCAGGATGACCCCGGTGTGACTGGGCCACAGCAAGAAGAGTCTGGGTCACATGCGGCCAACGGGTTCATGATAATGGCCTCCGTCTCCTGAGGCAAAAAGCAGTGCCCGGGGCTTTGATTGATAAACCAATAAATCTTTAGCTGCGTTGGTAATTAAGCTGCCAGGCTCGCTTGTTACTGACGACCTTCTCCTCCCTGCGGTGATCACAGTTACCCGCCACACAAACGCACTGGTTTCATCATAAACCCAATAAACACAGCAACACTGTCCCAGAAGAAAAAAAAAGTCATTGACATCATGTAAAACATCCTTTTTGATGTAAATCAGTTTTGTTTTTAGTTCTACAGTTTTGTTATGTTACACACTACAAAATCTCCTAACACCATGTTTGCTTCCATCTAGTCGTCTTTTCCTGTGAAAAAACAAAAATTAAATTTACACTTTTCCTTTCAGTCACATCTGAACGAGCTGATCCTTAATGCCAGCTTAGAGCTTTGCAATTACTCAAATATTCTTTTCCATTACAATTTGGCTTCAAACAATTATGGAGAGAGAATAATTGAGATAAAACACTTATTGTTTCTGCAGCCTGTGAAGCAGTGGAGTTTTCATTTTGTCCTGTGCGATAAATCCACTGGATTGTTATGCGCACCACCTTCCCTCAATGTACACACACACACACACCTTCCCTGCAAAGTTGAAGGTGTGTGCACCCAACTGGTCCATGTTTTTTTTAAATTTTATTAAAATTTTTTTAAAGATGACTAAATGCGCACTGTTACCATATTTACATAGAAATAATAATTTAGTATAACAGCTTTTTTACTAAGTATTTTAGCCACAATGATGTGTCCAATTATTCCCACATGTCTGGTGACACCTGCTGTAGCAGGGGCTCAGAAACAGTTTAGTGTTCTGTGGCGAGTGTCTTTCTGCAGATTTATAAGCCGTATAATGATGCCACTGCAGTGTAAAGAAACTTTACGAGTTGGTGGCAGAGATCCAAACGGAAACAGAATACAAAAATAATTAAAGAAAGGTGCTATTGTTACACAAAGGGTCTCCTGAGTTAATCTGGAAGCTGTTTTTCCGAGCGGTGCCAAAGCGTCTAAACTAAACGGTGTTTGTGTTCAATTTCAGCCGTACATATTTGGGTGTAAAACATTTCAGTTCTGCAGTCTTGTCCACAGGTAGTTGTGTGTTGTCACTTCTCTCACCTGAGGATATAAACATACTGGAACAGAGCCCAGTGTTACAGGATGATTCATCGAACGCACCATATCAGAAAACCTGCAACTTATGTTAGGACAGGGATTGCTAACATTTGACTTATTTATAAAAGGAATAACCAGATTTGATAGAGTAAACTAAAAAAAAAGTAGAAGCTATTAAAAATGGCAAGTTCAATCAGAGACATGTTTTTGACCTCGTGTTACTGAGACATGAAGCTACAAACTGGGAAAAAATAAAACAATATGCTGGCTGTGACAAAAAAGAATCCAAGCCTGTCTGGTCAGTGAGCATCCACCAAGCGCTCCTCCTGCACCACGTTCAGCTCCAGCCTGGTTCTGATGTGTGTCTGGCTGTCATTCTGAACCGCTGGTCCCAACGGGCCAGCTGTAGCACAAACACACACAAACTCACTGCAGGGCTTGTGGGGTTTCCAATGTAGCTACAGCCTTCTGTGTTAAGTGCTTGTGTCGGTGTCTGTGTATGTATGTGTGCGTGGGTTACAGCATGGAGTAAAAGCAGCTGTCTCGGTGCCCCCCCCCTCACTTTCCGCCTACCCTCCTCATCTCTCTGTAAACACTCTACATCCGCTGTAATCACTGGCAAGCCAGCCGAGGCCCTCAGTCCTCTGCCAGCCGGCAAGCTCAGCATCAGCTCTGTGAATCCAACCCTGTCCTGCATGTTGGACATCCATCCATGTGTGTTAACACACAAAAACTGGCACTGTTCAACATGAATAGGCAGCAAAGGTTTTGGGATCTTGTCATGTGCCATTTTGTGTCTTATGGTCCGTTTTTTGAACAAACACAAATGACTCAGAGCCTCAAAGCGGCCTCCAAAAACTTTGTGATTACACAAGATTAAATTATTTCCTGATCTGGATGCTGCGTCTGAAGAAAAGCTACGGGGCTCCAAAACATTTCATGAAAAAATAAACATAAGACGATCTGAAATACCGATACACTCTTAATAGTTTGACTTGTTGAACTGAATTAACTTTATTTGCCCTCATTAGAGCCATGGCCCTGTTTACTGACTCTTTCGCTTTTTAAACATCTACTGGTATGAATTCTTTGAGTTTTCCTTGAGCCAACATCTCCACCACAGACATTTGGGTCACATATCCAACGAGCTTCCCAGCAAACCTCAGGCTGCTTTGAGGAGAATACTTCTCCAGTGGTGCATGTCTCTCCGAATAGGCACATCATGCACAGCCTGACTGTTAGTCACAAGGATCAATCAGCAACCCCCTGCCAGGGCACAGAGACCTTTATCCACAGAGGTGTGGAGAGGGGTGGTGCAAGGGGCCATTAAATCGAGGGACACAGGACTTATGGATGCATCACACACACACACACACACACACACCATCTCTAAATGCCAAATGCTGTCCTCCCACCACCACCTATGGCATGCCCTCACTCAGCACAAGCTTGATATGGAAACTACATGCATATGTATTCATATGGCCACTGGCTTTATGGCCCAGAGCAAAGCTGAACCAATAAGTGAGAGGCTGCTCTTTAGTTTCTGTGGAAGCTAATTACATCTCTGCTTTATTAGTGCAGAGGTATAGCTGGGAATATTTTGCATTTCATAGTTCATTCCCTCCTTTTAATGTCAGACCTATGTATGGCTTTGTCGTTTGATATGAGCCTAGGTGATGTCAAATAGCCCTGAAACCAGGCCATCAGAGAAGAAGAGAAGGCCACTTTTCTTGGATACTGATTGGTGTTTGGTGCACTGCAGTTATTTACCTCCCAGCAATTAGCAGGTTAAATCTAGTGGACTTGATCTTTGTCACTTGAGCTTGTGTCTTCAGATTCTAGAAAGTAAAAAAAAAAAAGAAATATTTAATTTTTTTAATTGAGTGCAGATGTAGGGGGTTGTAGTTTGCATCTGGTTTAATGTTAGTTTACCATAATGTTTATTAAAGAAGAACACAATGCTGTGTTTAGATTTCACAGACATGAAATGATGGAAAATGATTCTTTTTTTAGGACTGACAGCACATTGATCAGGAATGAATGTTGAAATGACTAGTGGGAATATTTTTTTACTTAGTTGGTGTTTTTTGTATTTTTTTAACATGGTGAACTCTAAACTCAAGCAAGTTTGTAATAACCCAAGACGGTCAGATATATTTTGTTTTCCTGTTTAAAGTTAATTATTTTTAAAATTCCAGCAAGATGGCCTACATTCAAGTGGGTTTGAGGAGGCTGAAGAGAGGATAATTATAGATTTCTAAAGGTTATTCTAACATGCCCAAGTAGCCACCTAAAACACCTTCAATTGCAATTTTATCTAATAAAAACCATTCCACTTTGCTGACAAAGAAAATAGCCAGGAAAAAGATGTAGCATTGGCTATCTTCAAGTAGACTTTAATAATTCTTCTTTTGGATTTTGGACATGAATGACAACAATCTCGTGTTTGTCAGGAATTTTAGTTTTCTAATAAAGTAAAAAAAAAAAAAGTTAATAAATTATAGTTTTTTAGGGCTATTTAAACAATATAATGTTAATAAGATACTTCCAGTGAATACATATGTCCTATCCGTTTTATTGAAGAAGTGGGTCTTTGATACATGGTGGCACAAGTTCTTACAGTGACAAGAGCCTGGTTCTCAACTCCCCCTCATACACGATGGGAGGATTTATATCAATTTTTGCTTGGAAAAATAAACCACACGACAACTCTGTCATTGTTTTAATCACTTTGATAAAGATTTCTTGTTGTGACAAGTTGAATGAATTTGGTTAAACTCTATGACAAGGGACCTAGCACCAATGTTGTCTTAAAAAAATCTTATCTGTTAATCCAGGCTACTTTAACTTGAAGAACCAATAAAAATAAAAATGGCATGTTTGTAAAGTCAGTTTGTATTCACGTTTTATTTTGTTTAATTATGTATTAATGTAATATAAACTGTAGTTGTGGATTTTACCTATAAAGTGGATTCATGGTATGTTTTAGAGCTGTTCTATGTTGCCATTTTGATTTTATCATATGCCAACCTCACAATTCAAGCATTCATTATCATTTTTATTGTAAACATAATAGTGGATACTTCTGTTTTAAAACAAGCATCCCTTTTCAAACTAAAAGAGGTATGTACATCTTTAAATTTTAAACCTGTCTTTGTTGTCTCACTCCCTTGCTGTCACCTTTAGCTGATAACGTGCAAAATCAAACACTATTTGAGTGTGAATTAATCCAACAGAGACAATGGGAGTTATAATTTGTCAGTGTAATCCATTGTAGTCTTGTTACTCTGGAGTCTTCAAAGCTTGTAGACTTTGCCTTTTATTTAAAAGAAACCAGTTACACAGATGTTATCCACTGGAGTTACAGGTTAATACTGTATATCTGTGAAGATGAGTGCAGAGCTTAAATATAGCATAGGACAAATTGCCTCAGTTTGTATTGGTGCTTGTGTTGTGGAGATTATCTCTGTGAAGGTACAGTTTTAGTGCTCGTAGAGAGGAGGGTGGAGTTGTATGAGGTTCAGGGAGCTACTCTAATTGTCTTTGTCAACCTCCTGCCGTGGTGTCAGGTTTTATATCAGGTCTCTGTGGCCGCACCAAAGAGCAGTAGGGCCTCGGTGGGGGGTTGTTAGCTGAACTTGTAGCACTTGCACACACAAAAGCATAGCGACATGGACACACATAGCCTCTGTCAGAACCAACAACAGTGCAGGCAAGTCCTGCAACCAAAACATGTCTGTGGTCTGCTGATTTAGCCCAGAATCAAAATCACTGTGTGGCAAGTGCTATGCTTGAGAGTGGAGGGGACTCCTCAAACTGTCCATCCATCTGGCTATTTGGGGTTAGGTTGTGGGGTCAGTAGTCTAATGAGAGAAACCCAGATTCCCTTTCCGCAGCCACATTTGCCAGAATCCCAGGCCAGCCAAGAGATACAGTTCTTCAAATGTGTCCCTTTGGGTCTTTCCTGGGATACCACACCAAGGAGGCATCCTAACCAGATGCCCAAGCTACCTCATCTGGCAAAAATTAGTTTGGAAGAGCAACGACTCTACTCGAAACCCCTCTTTAAGGACTCGCCCTACCTGTAAGGGAGAGCCCGGCTATCCTGCGGCATAAACTAATTTCAGCTGCTTGTATTTGTGATTGTGTTCTTTTGGTTACTTTTTTTTTGAGGGTGAAATTTTGACCCTTATCCCAGCCACTACACACTCATATGCGAACCGCTCGAACGAGAGTTGAAGATGTCGAATAGATAAAGCCAACAGAACCACATCTGATACAAAATTAAAGACCCAATCCCGAGGCATTCAAGCCGGATCCCCTTAACACTTTGGCTGTGCCAAGAAATTCTGTCAATATAAGTTTTGAATAAATGATAAATAGCAGCTTTTCTAACACCCACTGGAAACAAATCCAACTTACCGCTGGCAATACCAACCAAGTGCTGACACCGGTAATACAGGCACCAGACAGCTCATACAAGGAGGCCTTGTGCCCCACTCTCCCAGAGCACCTCCCCCACTGAAGTCCCAGAGTCACACAGCCAAACTCAGCCAGCCTCAACAACCTTCTTTAAGTTCACGCCACAAAACAGATGAAGACTGTTAAGCACAAACAGTCAGGGCCCATACCCTCTTGCTTGCCTTTTGTTCACTGTGATGAACCCCAACATACAGGCACCAAGCCTAAGAAGCAATGACTGTACCCACACCTGCTTGATGCCTCTCACTAGAAACAACTCCAGAGTAGAAGAAGGTCAAACCCTTCTCAAGAAAACTGGTTCTAGAGCCCAATCAATGCATTGAAGTGAGTCCAACTATACCTAACTGGAACTGCTCAACCTCATGCACCAGCTCAGGCTCCTTCCTTGCCAGAAACGTGGCATTCTACGTGCCTAAGGCCAGGGTCGGACTGCCAGGGTGTCCGCCCTCGCCTGGTTTTCATGGCTAGTGAGAGGGTCTATGTAACCCTTTCGGGCTGAGCCTGTCTGGGCCCCATGGGTAAAGACCTGGGCATCTTCTGCACGTCTTCTAGGGTTTTTTAATTAAGCTGGTTCTCGTGCTGGTTTGGTGCTTCAGCTAAAACCAGAGCTTCGCTGGTTCAACTCCAGCGCTTCGGAAGAACCAGTTTTGTTTTCGACCGCAAAAGAGCCTGGTCGGGTCTGCCTCATTACGCAATCTAAATAATTTTTACATGCGTAAACTGTCACAACCTCCTCCCATCGCATATGAGTAACGCTATAACAGCAACACTTACCAGACTCTGTGGTGTTGAAGTTTTGAGTTTTCATTGGTATCCTCCACCATGAGCAGGAGGAATAACTCAACCAAAGCACCATTAGGCATCCAGTTTTTTAGTTCACCGTCCGTCACCAAGATCAGAAATAGGATCAGAATATTGTGGGTTGTCTTTGGATTGTTGTTACTCTTCTGATATTTGAAATCTTTTATCGTTTGTTGTTCAGCTGGTCAAAGCTTCGTTCGTTGCTGCGACCGTCTCTCGCTGAAGATGCTTGAACATAGACTTTGTCCAATTTTCCAGTTTAATTTACTTTTAGTCTTTGAGTCCATTTCTTTGCTTTTATTTAGATGTGAGTTCATGTTCAACACTATTATTTTAGCCTGCTAACCCTGTCTCCAGCTGCAGACGCGAGCTGTTTGAACTGGTTCTCAACTTTTGCCCATCACAGAGTTTGTGCCTGGATTGAATCTGGCTCTGGCTCTGAACAAACACGGAAATCAGCTTGGTTGAAAAATGCCCTTTGTGCCCCATCTACCAGGCCTGGCTCCAGAAGATGGGCCCAGTGAAAGACCCCCTATGATGATGATTCCTCTTGACTCACAAAACACACAACCTTTGCAGGATGTGGGGACTTCTCTTTTCTTAAATACAGCAACCTGAACACTATTTCATTAGTAAACGCTGATTCTCTGTCTCCACTGAGGTGTGATAACACATAAATATTGCACAATCAGCATTATACCTGTGAGAAACAATCAGTGCATCATGAAAATATATCAATCATTGCAAAGCAGTGTGTAAATGGAGTTTGATGACTATTGTGTTTTCCCAGTCCTCAGGAGCGTCTTTACCAAGCAAAGCTCCTATCTAATGTTCTTCATTATTCTGCTTTTCAGTGTTGACACTAATAGATCCTGGAATGGAAAGTGTACCATTATGACCAACATATTACTCTTTTGGAAAAAAAGAAAAAGAAAAATATCATGCATATCTTTCTCCTGGCAAATTTTAGAAGAAAAAAAAAAAAACACCATGATCTCCTAAAAAAAAAGATAAAATGTTGAAACTTGTTTTAAAAGGAAGATACACAGATGTAATGATGTTCTACTAGAGAGCCCCATCACTTAATATGACTGTGTGTATTTATTTTACCTGAACTCCTGTGTTTTTGTAGATCAGGGGTTGGCAACAAAGGTCTATGGGCAAATAACTCTGACCTGAACAGTGCATCAAGCTATCTGATATGCCATTTTTCTGGTCCTTTCAATTACAAACTCTTACCTTAAAGAAGCCACAATGTGTGTGTGTGAGTGTGTGTGTGTGTGTAATTGCGTGTTGATGTAAGCTAGGGGTGCCCAAGATTGGTCCTCAAGATCCACTATTTGGTATCCTCTGTTCTACAAAGCTAAATTAAATTAATAACTCTCGTTACCAGGTCTCTAGAGAGCTGGATTATATACAAACATACAAAAAAGAAAATGTAGTTATTTGATTTAGGCATTTTGGAAAAAGTATTTAAAAATTGCAGGATGGTAGAACTCGAGACAGGGGTACCTCTGGTGTAAGATATAGACTGGAGTCTAAAGAGAGATTATTTGCAGGTGTACCAGTTACTATATATTTGGGAGTCAAAATAGACACTAGTATGAACACTAGTTTTAACTCTGTTATTGGCATTAAAGTTTTTTTATTTAAAGTGGAGTTTTATGATGTTCTTATGCATAGTCAGATCAGAGGTCTTTTGACTCAGAATTATAAGAATAGACAAAAATTATAAAAAAAAAAAAGTAAAAAACCACTGTGAAAATAGATTCACAGTGGTGGGAGGATGGACTCAGTGTGGGACGATGGACCAATATAGCTTTCACTGGAACCTCTATATAATTACTTTGGCTAACGTCTTACGTGTGGAAAAATTGGCTTTTCTGATTCCTTCTGTTTGGAATAGCTTACAGCACTGGCTCATATTAACTGTGATAGCTGAACTGCAGGTAAACACCAGCTGTCCATCACTACCACACACAAGTAGAAGTAATACTTCTTACAACAAATACCAGTATATTTGTCAAACGTGATTTTTTACCATTAACCCACCATTTCACCTGTTCCAGAGATGACGATGACATCAATGACGTGGCCTCCATGGCCGGGGTGAACCTGAACGAGGAGAGCGCAAGAATACTTGCGACCAACTCTGAGCTGGTCGGAACGCAGATCCGCTCATGTAAAGACGAGGCCTTTCTCCATCCTGGGCTGCTACAGCGACGAATCCTGGAAACCGGTGAGATGCGAGAAAATGTTGGCTTCTATAAAGGCATGTTGTATCATCTCCGGGAAGAGAAATGTAGGTTAAAGACTGTAAAAAAATAAAACCAGCTGCCTTTTTATTTTGTAGTGGAGTCTTTTAAAAACCATCCTGATTGTGTTTCCCTCAGTAGGTCAGACTGAGCATTGTTTTGTTTGGCCTTGGTTTAAATTTGATGCACTTTAAACATTTTCACTTCCTTTAATCAATTCTTCAATTCTGTCTAAACTCATTTAACCCCAAGCACACACACAAATACTTTATGGGACTGTCTTTTGAAGACTGGCTGCCTTTGAACTAAAGGAAAAGAGTTTTAAAAAAATTCAACCTGGCAGTGAAGTTTTGATTCTCTCGGTAAAGAGGTCTCCGTTTTCACCATCACAAGATGAACAAATGCTGTTTTCATTACTTCTCTTGTCTACCAGCACTCATTTGCATTACTTTAAATGTTGTAAAAAGGCAAAATGAGCATCATATTTCAAAATAAAACTACCCATGCATCTCTCTCCTGTGCAACAGATCAGAAAACACAGTGTAATTCTACAAGACGGGGAGCCCAGCGTCTTCATCTTGTTTCATCTCAATTAAAGTATCTTTAGTGTAGCATGGGGGCCTGCAGGTCATGTGTCGTTACGTGGACTCTTGGTTTGGCTTGGCTTGGTTGTTATCCCGTCACCTTGGGGTGAAGGGGTTGTTTAAAAATATAAATCTTTCCTCAGGGGGGGACACAGCATGATACAGGGCAGTAGGCTAGGGTGCCCCCTGCTGGGGAAGTGGCACTTATGCAGCTTTGTTGTGTCAGTGATTGGCCTCTCCACACTCGTAGCTGACAGCAGTCCGAGGGAGGCGCCCATGTCCTGCCAGCTCTACTTAATCAGAACATCTCAGCTACTCCTCTCTACTGTACGAGTAGCAACTCAGACTTTCCTGCCCCGAGATTGCCCCGTGAAAACACAGGTTCTTCTGTTTTCATTTTTAAAAGAAATACGACTTTCATATGTTTATGTTCCTTGTATAAATTAATCAGATCCCTTGTTTGGTTTTGGTTTTAAAAACTTAACTCCAAGAAGTAATATCGGCCACATTTCTTTATCCCTCCTTTTTATTACGGCTTTGTGTGTCTTGTTTCGTTTTTCCCCTGCAAACAAACACTTGTGCCATCTTCCTCTTCCAAATGTCTCTCTCCCTTCTCTCAACACAAGGTTTGTCCTTGAGCTTGGGGGTGAACTGCAAAGCGACAAAGCAATTCTCCATCCCCCCCAACCCAGGAGCAGTAACACAGGCACAGCTGGAGTTCTGTAGAGAGGCTTCTCAAAAGTAATGATAGTCCTCTTGTACCTTAAAGGTCCATAAACACGTGTACATAAAGATTGGTGCAGGAACCCTTTTAAAATGTGATCAAATGTTCAGTGTCATGCAAGACTTGCAATCAAACAAAAAGAAACCAAATTTTAAGATGAATAAAAAACTGTCATGCAGTACAGAGATTAACTTTCCTCACCTTTTTGTGAAATTTCTCATTTTGAAAGGGGGTCTAATTTATTTAGTTTTATACTTAAGAGCAGTGTTGAGCCATAGTGAGCTAGGAACATGTGCATCAGAAGGGAGCCTAGAATTCAACAAGACATTTTCCTGCCAGTGCTACAGCATTGAACCTCCTACTTTACAATTGGTTTGTGATAACCAGACTGATTGCGAGCCAGAAAACAAAAATGGTACATTTGCCAATTTGGTATAAACTTGGCTGGATGCGTAAATGGCCTGAGAGGCGGAAGGTAATAGGACTCCATAAGCGAGCACCGTTGAGTTCAACAAACTTTTTTTCTTGATGGCACCAACAGCAAACCTAACATTTCTCAGGAAGAACAAATTACCACCCTGAATGCATATCTGTGTATTCTGTCTCCACCTTACCTAGGCTGCCACATTCATTTGCAGAAGGTTTGCTTCTAATCCATAGCTTAGCTTCTGATCTGTAGTTTAGCTTCTGATCCGTAGCTTAGCTTCAGTTCTGTAGTTTAGCTTCTGATCTGTAGTTTAGCTTTTGTAAGTTTAGCTTATGATCCACAGTTTGGCTTCTGATTTGTAGTTTATCTTCTGATTTGTAGTTTAGCTTCTGATCCGTAGTTTAGCTTCTGATCTGTAGTTTAGCTTCTGATCCGTAGCTTAACTCCTGATTCATAGTTTAGTTTCTGATCCGTAGTTTAGCTTCAGTTCTGTAGTTTAGCTTCTGATCTGTAGTTTAGCTTTTGTAAGTTTAGCTTATGATCCACAGTTTGGCTTCTGATTCAAAGTTTAGCTTCTGATTCGTAGTTCAGCTTCTGATCCGTAGTTTAGCTTCTGATCCGTAGCTTAGGTTCTGATCCGTAGCTTAGCTTCTGATCCATAGTTTAGCTTCTGATCCTTAGTTTAGCTTCTGATTTGTAGTTTAGCTTCTGATCCGTAGTTTAGCTTCTGATCTGTAGTTTAGCTTCTGATCCGTAGTTTAGCTTCAGTTCTGTAGTTTAGCTTCTGATCCGTAGTTTAGCTTCTGATCTGTAGTTTAGCTTCTGATCCGTAGTTTAGCTTCAGTTCTGTAGTTTAGCTTCTGATCCGTAGTTTAGCTTCTGATCCGTAGTTTAGCTTCTGATCCGTAGTTTAACTCCTGATTCAAAGTTTAGTTTCTGATCCATAGATTAGCTGCATTTTTTTGGTTAAAAATGAAGGTTGCCGCACACCAAACTATCATTATGTTGAAGAATAATACTGACAATAGTCACAGAAATTGGAGTTAGTTGTTAAAGAGGCAACATGGTGGAATTTGCTTGTATGTAATCTAATATAATCACTAATATAAGAGTTTTCTTCTGCTGGAGCTACATAAAGCAAAAAAAAGCCAGATCAGAGGACCGCACTGCATCTGTGTGATGTCACTGGGAACTTTTTGTCGCGTGGCAACAATGTTGGCCACTTTATAACCCTAAAAAATATTACATTACCCTTGTTTTTACATATGATAAGCAGTCATTTTAACCATAGCTATTAACCTAACACGCATGTCTTGTGGGTGGGAAGAAGCTGGAGTACCCGGAGAGAACCCAGTTGCATACATAGGGGAAACATGCAAGCTCCACACAGAAAGGCCACTGGACAAACCTCCCAGCCTGGGTTTGAACCAGCAACCTTCTTGCTCTGAGGCCACAATGCTAACCACTGCCCCACTGTGCTGCCCCCCCTTTAACATTAGTTTTAATAGAGTGATACATTATTTTAACTTAAAAGAGCTTCTAAGGAAGTATCACTGCATAGCCCAGTTGTTTTCATATTTTTATAGAATAGATAGTGAAATATAGGTCGGAAGTAAAATATTGAATAAATGAAAAGATGCAGCACTGTTTTTTTAATCATTCCTGCATCAGGGGGTTAATGTGTGTAACATTCATGCCTAGCTTATGATGTGACCGTGCAGCGGCGATGCTAATAACTCCACTCTTGTTTTGTCTTCTTCTGTGATCAGATTAGTTCCATGAGTCCAATTATTGTTCTATGCAAAAATTAAATTTCCACATCAAAATGGAAAAATCCCCACAATAGTCCATTTTATTTCATCCTCTGCAGGAAACCGTTTGACCTTTTGCACCTGTCAGATTCATTATGATTATGTCGGCTTTGTTTCCAACGAGTCCCCTGTAAAAGTTGCTGCTGTTTGCTCTGCAAAAGGCAATTTGATTGTCTTTATAAGATCACAATAATACATTGGGAAGCTTAAATAATTACTGCTGTTGTTCCAGGTATTTACCAGAGTCCCTGTTTTGGTTAGGGGACAATACTGAAATACATCTGTTTTTAAGTTAAACAACAGCAGGCAGCATCTCACTTTTGTTTTTGATTGAAAAAAAAAAAGTACCAAACCTGCTCCAGAGTGAAGACGCCAGTATGAACTTTTTATTAGGAACAAAGCCAGCGGATTAATATCGGGCCTGGTGAGAGGAAACATCTTATAATCTGAAAAAAATTCATAGAAAAAATAAATACATTTTTTTTAGATGGTTTAATCAGTGTGGAAAAGTGGAATAACTTGCAACATATACTGTTAAAAACCCTCAAATACTGTTATTCTACGTGTAACATGTGTAACTCATACAGCTTCAATGCATCAGGAAACCCGGCATCATTGTAAATTCACAAAGCAATCTCACATTTTGACCCATCTAATCTGTTTTTTCTAAAGTTGTTATTCATTTCAGCTTTGCTATAAATAACTCCTTCTACGTGTTGTGAAGTGAGGCTCAGAAAAAATCTATTAATCATATTTCTTCGTTATCTAATGAGGATATATTTAGGTCCGAGCCAAGGGAACGAAGCAACTAGGAAGCTTGTTGCTAATGTGGCAGAATATGCAAACCTGTCTGCGAGAGTGTAGGCTAACTTTCTGGGTTTGAAAATTTTACATCCTTTAATGCATGTCATGCCTGTTATCTTCTTTTAAACGAAGCTATACACAATTTATTAAATCTGTGGAGATCATTAGGTGAAGAATAATAATTATTATCAGTGCAAGCTGAAAAACCGTGTTTTTGCTCCATGGCTTAGTCTCTTAAACTTTATCTGAAATATTAATGTCCCTGAAAGATGGTATTTTTAAGGAGAAGAACCCTATTAGCGTTTTCCTCTGACCTTGTGACATTGCCACATGTTTTGCCACTGTAATTACGAGGCTAACAATTCTCCCTCCTTCCATTTCAAAGCCAGAGCGAGTGAGGAGTGTATGTATTGTTCAGCTGATTTAAATAATTGGTGTGGTTTACTTAAAAGGGTGCCAGAGAGAAAATTATGTTAATGGAATAATTCAAAAGGAAGTTGGAAGCAGATAGTAACCCTACCAAAGTCTGTCCTCCTCTCCTTTGTTATGACTTCAGATGAGTTTCGCTCCCAGAAAACTAAATTATTCCTCTGTGAAAAGAGATGGTCAGTCGTTTACACACTTGAAGGGACTTAACTTGTGAAATCACTCTGGAATTTGCACTAAGACTGTGAACTAAATGAAAGTTTCTGTGTGATGAATCCTCTCTCTAGGAGTTGTTATCACACAGATTCAGACCGTGTGGATAAGTGTGTTTGTGTGTGTGTGTGTGTTCTGTACAGTAGATGTGGATGTTTGTATGCATGGAAGAAAAGATGGGAGCTTTTGTGCATATGTATTTTTTTTTACTTCTTGTAGGGAGTTCCTTTCAGTATCAATTACTTCCTGTTTACTGTGTGGTTGCTTAGTTACAAACACAGCTGATAAACATGTGAATAATCACAGATATTGGGTTAATTGATCTGAGCTTTTATTGATGAAGTTCAGGATCTGCATTTAATCTGTAAGTAAGAAATCAGGGATTAAAACTGTATGTTTTTGCACATAAATGTCTACTTAATGCTAATTATGCCTGGATCGTAAGAGTTGTGTTGTGTTCTAAAATACATTTCTGTAAATATTCTTTACAGCAAAGAAGTTTGGAGTCACAGAGGTCCCCATGGAGGCAGTCACATTCATCTCACATGCAGCACAATCACGACTTCGGACTGTGGTAGAAAAAGTTTCTATCATTGCACAGCACCGGCTAGACTCCTGTAAGGTACGAGAAAACGCACAAATACACGACAACGGTGCACATTAATGTTAACTCTTAACTCATAGCATCAGTAATGCAGACATCACATGCTTTGGTAATTACTATTGACTTCATTGCATTATGGTGCTCCAGAGGAAGTGGCTGTCTGCATCATTTAAAGTCACAAAGTTGCAGTTTTACTCATACAATCATTCACATGTGGTTTCAAATTATAAGCAATCCAGATGGAGCTGTCCAGTTCTGTAGGGAAGGTCCAAAAACGGCATTGTTCTACAAATAAAGGTTCAAATGAATCATTTCAAAAAGAGGCCAAACCAGGTGCTGCTCATTGTTCCTGTTTCAGCACCTGTGATAGCATGAAGCTGTTTACCTGCTGTGTTCAAATATTAGGATGCACTGTCTGACTCAGAATAAATCCATGCCTTAAATCTACACTCTCAGTTTCACATAAGTTTTTAGAACATTTGATTTCTAGAACTGTCTTTTATGCAGATGATGCTGGTGATTATTTTCCATTTATTAAGGTTTTAGGTTTTTTGCACCCTAAATCAATGAAGATAAAAATGATGACGATAAAACACAAGTTATTGTGTATCTATTAAAATAATACAAACTACTGTAGTTGTAAAAGACAGAGACACCTTAGTGAGCCCTGCTTTTAAAATGAATGGATAGTCTTTTGTCTTTCAGCTGAGACTACAGGTACATCTCAGGAAATTAGAATATTATGAAAAAGCCATGCCGCATTGATGCAGTACTTCATGCAAAAGGA
>JBAMIG010000001.1:24642677-24654807 GCA_037177335.1 Kiunga ballochi
ATAATATAATTTTGAAATGACTGATGAAGAATATTAAACTTTTTCATAATATTCTAATTTCCAGAGATGTACCTGTATATGTAAACGACAGACAGAGCCTCCATGAGATCACTACTAGAGTTTTCCAGAGCTAAGATGAAGCTTTGGTGGCCGGTTTCCATCGTCACCATATTGTTAGCTTCATGTGTGCTAACGTTCCCAGAAACTGCAAACATGGGCAAAAAGGTGGTTGTCAGGAGGGGGCTGTGAGTGTGGAGGTGGATCAGTGACATGTCAAACTGCTTTAGTTGAAAGCTAACCCAGGTAAGTCGGTGCTAACGGTACTGGGCACAGAGGTCAGCAGATTAGTGCTTAAATGCGCTGTTAGCCTGCTAAAAATAGCATTTATGCTAACTTAATTATGCTGAATAAATAACATCTAAACAAATGAGTTGTATAAAAATGATCCTTTTTAACAGTTGTCATGAAGGTAAAGTTGACTAATCAATCCTAAAATGTTTTTATACCAAGCTGTAAACATGTTTATTTATGCTGTAAAGTTGACCTTTTTAACATGGAAGTCTACGGGGCTTGCTCTGTTTGGAGCCCCTAGTGGATGAGAAGAGAACTGTTTTTTTAAAAAACTTTTTTTCCTCGACTTTTCTAATGTTCAATAAAGAAATGCTGCTTGGCTGAGACTGATTCTGTTGTCTATTCCACCTGGCAATTATCACTTGTTGTTTTATGTAAATACCAACACTAACACTTTGACCTGGAAACAGTTTGTTCCTGACACAAAAGAGAGAAAATCTACATATCTCTGGTTAGCTAATGGCTCCAGTTTTAAGTTACAAACAAAAAAAATGAAGGCAAAAATAATACAAATAATGTAAAATTACAATTACAAGTTGTGGTAAACGTGTGTATCATATTTGTCCTTCTTACATGTTTGGTCCGTATCAGGTAAGCTGTCCTATTGCATGTCAGAGCTTTCTTCCCATGCCATCATCATAATTTACTATATTAATAACTGAGCAGTGATGGTTTAGGGGCAGTGGTAGAATAAAAGACGGTCATGGCTTTCTCACTTGCAATATTTCATTTGCTTTAACGCAAATGTTTCACTCTGTTTGGGTTGACTGCCAACACTGCTGCCTCTCTGCTGTCTGTTTTGTGTGTGTGTGTGTGTGTGTAGACGCAGAGTTAGTGTGTGTGTGTGTGTGTGTAGACGCAGAGTTACGTCTGAAAATGCAGGGCCATTTTTCAGCCTTTTACATTTTTATTGAGCATTTGTTTGTTTTGTGCCATGTTGATTGAAATAAAAGATTTTTAGATTTAGATAAAAGTTTTTCTCCTTTATATTTAGTCACCTGCCACATTAGTGTACCACACCAGTAGCTTGTGACAAGCTGTGTTTGTCTCGGACTCATCAAAGTCTCATTGAACTTCTATGTAAATAGACAAATTTATAACTTCATGAAATATTTCACTACTTGATTTTAGCTTATAGCTTAGACTGTATTCAGTTTTTTTTTGGCCTGATATGCCCAGTGGGATCCACATGTTGTTTGCCTGACTGAAGTGTAGCATTTTGTTGATTTATTGATTTCGTGGTTCTTTCAAATAGATGCATGCTATTATGTGGCACAGTTCGGGGCACAAATGTGAAGGTTGGTGATCTCATGACATCTCCACACGCCAGTGTCCTTTCAGTGAAAGGATACGTTGCCTATAATAAAACAAATGCAGTTTGAAAGCTTTTCTATTGGCTTCACTTCACAGTCCCATCTTTTGCACACAACCTGTAGTTTGTCATGGGAGATTGATGCCACTGTCTGTGCCGACCAGACAAAATGCGCTCAGTGTTGTAAAAAATAACAGTCCTACTCAGAGCTTACTATTTTATTCTTTAAACATTTATTTATACGGTGTTTCCAGCGAGACAATCTAATTTAGAAGAGAGAGACCTGTTTTAGAAAAAAAATACCAGCTTTCAGCAAAACAAGGGAAGAGTGGGAGAAATATATTATAATAGTAATTATCAAATAAATTAAAACAACAAAGAAAAAAAAACTTGTTTTTTTTTTAGCTATGTTCATGATTTCTCTTGCTCTGCAGCTTGAATAAAACACTACATTGGTTTAATAGTAATTAATTTGTACATGCAGCAGTGTGTACATCCTGGATAATTGATAAGCTCTCAGCAAATACAGTCAGACTGTGCCATAAATGTGAACACATGTGGTATAAACAGCTGGGTTTCTTCCTCACGTGGAATCAGAAACCACTCAGCGATGAAAGTAACTTTATGCAGCACTCTGCAGCACGCTCATACACGGCTGCATAAACATGCATTGGGACGTGCTGGTGTGCAGCCACATTTGCACAGAACCACGCAAATGAACTCCCACACAAGAACCTGAGTGTACCGATAATATAAACATAGAAAAGTTCACATGAGAAGTATTTTAATGCCCTCAAGTTGTAACAGAACACATGAGCTGCAAGTTTACATTCAGTCTGTCAAAACCTGAGGTAGGGAGGTGCATCCACACACATCCGCACACTTTTCTCATTAGTGGGGACTTTACCTCCCGTGGCCCGTGAACGTAACTATATAAGCACATTTAATTGGTCTACATTAAAGCACAATCCATCTCCACAACAAGGCTACATCATTGCAGTGTTATGAGAACTGGGGGGAAACTTTGAAAATGTTTTTTTTCCTTGATGCCAAGACGGGAGCATGGGGAGGAGGTAGGACGAGCATTGCAACAGCTGTCCCCATCTTGTTTAGCGCCGCTTCTTTCCATTCGCTCTCCTCCTTTCTTGTGGTTTTCTAAATGAGGTGTGTTCCAGAGAGGCACGAAGCTCTGTGAAGCCACTCTGTTGACATCAGCGGAAAAAAAAAAAAGGGAGCAAAAGAGAGAAAAAATGAAATACAAAGCGGCCTTAAAGAGCAGCCGGGCTTCGGCAAGAGCTACGGCAAGAGTGCAGGCTCAGCGCTGCTACAAAGAGGAGGGAGGTTGGATGAGAGAGACAGGAGGGGGCGGTGGGGGGGCGAAGAGCATCCTCTGATGTGTCTTTGTGCTCTGTGCCACTCAGCCTCTTCTCATGCACTCATGGAAACACACACACAGACAGATGGAAGACGTGGAGAGATTGATGCAGATTTCAAGACGAGAAGAGAGCTGCATCAAAGGCATGCAGCCACACACGCAAACAAGAAATAAGCAATTATCCTATTAACTTTTGATGACCTACAAAAGTTGTTTTTACTCTTGCCTTTTCATTTCCCACATGGGAGGCGATGCGAAAAGAGAGACGGTGTCTGTAAATTGAAAAAAAAAGTTAACGCGTGCGGATGTGTGCAGAGTGGTGGTGTTTCACGTGAGCCGCTTCTTAAATTTGTATACTTTGTTTAACCATTTATGTGTTGAAGGTTATGCTATGTGTTTAAGCATCAAAAGCACCAGTTTAATTATGGCAATTTGTAATCACAACTATGGATTATAACGGCACTGGCTGTCTGCTGTGGTTGTCTTGTGAAGAAGCTAAATGAACAAATTACAGTGTCAGCAGGTGTATGGCAGGTGTGCAGGAATATCAGCGATAAGCTACAAGTTATGTTCTGTTTTATTTCTGCATCATCTAAATGGCCAAAAAGGAAAAGATCAGGAGGCAGTACCTGCAACTTTTAGCTCAGTTTATGGCATCATGTTACCACAAACTGCCAATTCAGATACATGACAACTGACTTTCACTGCAAAATGGGGATAAAATGATTTCCTACATATTTGTAAAGCAAATAAAGGGTTTATTCTCTTGTATTGTTTGAATTGCAAATTCTTTATATTGTGTAGCTCGTCTTTTTTTTTGTAAAAGTTATTAATATGCTGCTTTGCTTCCTCCTAACAGGGAAAATTATGTGTTCCAACAGCAGATCAGTGCTCAAAGATTTCCTCAATATACCAAAATATAGACTTAAAATAATAAGAAATATAATTAGTAAAAATAAACACCAAATAAAAAGGTGAATTATTCTATAGACAGATTGGAGAGTGTGTATAGATCCAGGGATTCATGCTTCCAGACAGACATGATTCTTTAGTGCTCTGCACACACATTGCAAACATTTTCATGACGTTTCTAAAACCTAAGATGGAGAGAAGAACATTGGGAAGTTTTATAAAATACTCTGACAAAAAAAATCAATGAAAGGTAAAAAGATGAATCAATACGGAAAATATTTGTGAAGTTGCAATCTTATAAATGTTAATTACAGATCTGTAGCTCTCATCTACTATCTCAATAAACTCCCTAACATCAGATGAAATTATAGTTTTTGTATTACTATATTAAAAAAACGCAGCGCCTCAGCACTGCACGGCATACTGACTCACAGCACTCGGACTAGCACCTCATTATGACGTCCCGTCCCGTTTCCTGCTTGTCCTATTCTCACACTCACATGGAAGTTTTGGGGGAAAAAGTGTTTGTTAGATGACTGTAGAAAATTATAAGAAAGCTAAAAGTTGTTTGAATTAAGGGAAAGTGTTTTTAAACTTTTTAATGATAGTATTATTAATAATTTTTTGGAGATTTTTCTCTGTTTATTAGTGATTTATCAAATTAATGACATACAATAAAGTCTTTTTATTATTTTGACTAATATTCTGTGGTCATTGTTCCTCTAAATTTAACATATTCTCCTGCTCAGGACGACGAGGGCTACGAGCAGTCTGCAGACGTACGCTCGCAGCTTCGCTTTTTCGAGCAACTCGAGCGAATGGAGAAGCAGAGGAAGGATGAACAGGAGAGAGAGATCCTTTTAAAAGCAGCTAAAGTAAGTTCCTGTCACCTGACCATCCCGCTCTGTGTGGGAGTATGGGTGAGTTGTTATGTCCCTCTTCTACAGTGTGTTTGTGCACAGGTGTGTGTGTGGATGGAAGCCCTGACAGATGAATTAGAGTGTGACACCAGTGGAGGAGGTGACCTCCCAGGCTGCTGGCCCCGGGGCTCCTCTGTCCTGGCTCTTCCTTCCTGGATATACAATAAAATGGAGGGTGGAAGCCGTATGCTATGTGTTTGTAACAAAGCACACTGAAATGCACATTTTCCTCATTACAGGCAAATTATCATGTCTATCATGTTGCCTGGCAACTAATGGTGAACAAAGCATTATACAATTATACAATCATTTTTTAAATGATTTATTGATTTATTTTCTAAACTTTTTAATGATATATTTTTAGTTAGGAGCAGAAATGTCAACTTTTAGCTCTAAGCAGAAATTGTGGTTGAAAAAGTCAACAGGTTGCAGAGTTAGATGTAGAAACCGCATTTTATTTACACAACAAGCAGAACTTCAAATGTTTACAGAATAAAACTTGGGGTGGGGGTTAAGAAATGGGAATTATTTTTTTCCAAAATAGTGGAAATATGAACAAAAAAATTTAATAAATAAAATATAAAGTTATACAGAGTAGGTGTAAAGATATTTAAAAGTCAATGAATAAATTCTGCACACTGGTTTTTTCCACAGGAACACTTTGCAGTCTCAGCTGAAGCCTCCTCTGGTCAACAACTGTATCTGACCTATGGCTTAGAGTTCATGTGCAGGCGTTATTCTCCAAAACAGAGGCTTTTATTTACTTAATTTATTTGAAATTAATGTACCGAATAATGTAAACATTTATGGCATATTTATAATCAAGCATTTAACATTGTTAACATTTGCTGAAGTTGTTTATGTTACAAGACATGAGGAAAATCTGTGATGAACACAATGGTTGAGGAACTCTGCTTTGATTATTACGATTATTATTATTATTTGACCACAAGTTTTCATTTTTTTTATTTTAGGTCTTTATGTTAATTAATGAATGTTTTGCTGAATGTTTCTTCATATTTATGTGTCTGCTTATATTGTACTTTATTTAAATTTTATTTTTTATGCTATGGACCTGAATTAGGTCTAAAATAAAGCTTGATTGATTGATTGAAAGGTTGAAGTTGGACAACCTGCATATTCTGCTTGACTTGTTACAAAAACAAATCCTTAAAACCTGCTGATTTGGACTTTTTCCCACATGTCAAGTAACAATAAAATTAAAAGCCGGGCTCAATCAAGTGACCCAATGTGCTATTCTAAAGCACTTTTTACGCACTCTTCAAAAGAACCTGCTACCCAACAAGATCTGACCAATAAGATCTTGCCCAGTTTGTCTTAAATGGGAACCCAACATGAAGGTGTACACATCTGACTCTGCAATCGGGGAAACAAAAATAAACACAACTCACTTTTTCTTCCCACAAACACATCTATCAACTGTAATGTCTCACATGTAAACTCTGAAACGGTAAAACCTTCCCTATTTTTAAATACCTATCAATATATCGAGCTTATTGTTTGCTCCTCACATCTATAACCTAGTGAAAAGCACTAACCTAACCTGATTATCTCCGAGCATCAGACTCCCTTTCCGGTCTCCTCACATCACAAACATTTAAATAAATTTAAAAAAAAACACATAAAAAAACGGTAAAGCCAGACTTCCAACTGTCTTCCAGGATGTTTAGCTGTCTCCGGCTGTGCAGGATGGCAGCTCTCCGGAGCAGGAGGGTCTGTTGCATCGCTTTCGCATAGTTTAACAAACCTGCATCACAAGGTCATCACTAAGGCTTTCAGCAGTATTTTTAAATAGTTGTACCCGTGATAAAAGATGGGTAAACTTTACCTTTTTCTGAAAGGGTTGACAACAATAGAAGCATATTAATACATCATATAATATAACTTCCTTTTCTTGTGGATCACAGTATACAAGTACGAACATGTTTCTATATTACAGCTGTTAAACTGCGCTGAGCTCTCACACAGTCAGAGTAAACAGTGCAGGCAGTCTCACCCGCTGGCAAGCAGCAGGCCAGAATAACACGCTCGTCGATCCACTTTCACTTAAAAAGAAAAGATTCGTAAAGTTATTCCTCAAGCCTGTTTAAGATCACAAGTCTTATTGTTAATTGCAGAAAAACCAACATGTATTTTTACAAAACATTGATGAGTTTTAAGTCCCTCTAATAGCCGTGACACATGTCCAGAGTCCTGCAGAGTGTCCTGATCTGTGCTCCGTGCATGTAAAGACATTTGTCACTCAGTAAAAAGAAAAAAAGCATTTTAAATTTAGAGAGATAACCATCCAGAAAGAATAAGGAGCAAAAGAGAGAGTTTTTGCAAATGAAAATGCCCTGCAGTGCTACATTAGCAGGAAGCTAGGTTAATTTAATTAATTTTGATGGAGTCAATGTCCCACAGTAAAGATTCTCATTGCAGCACACCTCACTGTCTTAATTGCATTATTAAGGCTCCAGTTTCACCATGTAGGATATTAGAAAATCTTCCAGTTGATGAAAAACCGACCACCAAACATCTCAACCTCCTTTTAGATGCAGTCAAATGGTTCCTAATGGTCAGTAGTGGGGAAAAAAAGAGTGCTGCAGCTTTCAAGACAGCGCTGTCAGCATCCAGTTCTACATAGTTAAACAGTAAGATTGGATTTTTTTTTATAACAGGATTAGTGTGGAACTTTTTCAGATGTTGGAGGAGCTTTGTTCAGGAAAGTTTGACTTCAACCCAGAGCTTACGTCTGCGCCTCTTCGGCTCTTGTTACCATGGCATTTTTGCGTAATTATTGGATACTATGCTGCACAAAAGCTGCCTGACATTATACATGTCTCATTGTGTTTCCTATAACTTCGTCTATTCGGGCAAACAGAGTTATCACATCTGTTTTATTAGTGTACTAGCTTTGATCTCAGCAGGCAATTAAAAAAACGGCTGTGAACCGGGAAGAAAGTGATCCTACAGCACTAAAATACTGGACTGACTGAAAATCACTTCAGTTTGGTCTTGATTTTTCTAACTTGTCACGTTTTCCCTCAGTCACTAAAATATATATATATAAAAAAGATTGTTTTGGTTTATTTCTTTTAATTCAGTTATCATTTTAGAGAAATCTAATGAACATGTTAAAGCACCTGAGGAAGGACGTATGAATTTTTTGACTTACAGTTTTATATTATGTGTCTCTTACTGGATTTAAATGACTCCCCTTATGTTTTATATTTGTTGCAAATATACAAATAAAAAGAATAATTTATTAATGCATTGTAGACAGTAGTTTCACTCACTACTAGTACATTTGTACATAATATTTATTTACATATTTTCTTCTCAAAACAAGTTTTATTGTTCTCATAAGTCGGCCTACAAGCAGACAACATTGTAGGAGAAAAGCAACCCTACAATACTGTACATTTAGTGCTACAGATTGATGACATACTGTACACCGCAGTGTTATTTAAGCACACTACACTCCATTACGCCTAACCCAACAAGGCTTGTCAGCATCCACAGAAGCACCGGGTCCTCGTCTTCCCTTCTCCTCTTCTTCACTCTGCTGTAAGTGGGAAAACCAGGGCAGCTGACAGAAGAGATGTAGAGCATGCCAGTGGCACCGCTGGCCTTTGTAAACAGTCCATCTGTACCTACCCCTCCCACTCCTCCACCCCACTGCCACCCACCTTCCTGCTTGCCTCTCTCATGCTTGAGCGCCTGCTAATTTGACCCCTTGCATTCGAAATAATCCCCTCCACCCTTCCTCCTCCCTCCTTCACAACAAGCCATTTAAAATTATGACTCAAGACTTGAGGGATGCTCCGGCCGACTGGAGGGCAAACACATTAGTCTTAGTTGAGATACAGACCAGTACGTGAACTGCCTGATATATTTAAAGCCAATTAGCAGGAATGCATAGCTGCTCTGTGTACATGCAGCAGAGTAAAGGAAGAGAGTGGCGGGAATGACTGCTCTGGTTGATTAGCAGTATGTGCTGCAAAAATGTGTTCAACATTTTGCAATCATACTGTTAGAGAAAGGCATTAATGTAGAACTAGGACCCTCCCCCCCCAAAAAAAAAGAAAATATGCAGATTAATCAGAGAAATCAGAGAAGTACAAGGATAGGTAATAATTATATTGTTGTTGGAGCAAAGTGAAGAACACAGTTAATGTCAGCATTCACGAACAACACTGTGTTGTGCCATAATCTGCCCGTGTTGCCTGCAGTGCTCCTCTGTACATGTGCATTTGGCTGCGTGGTGAAGGATTCCCAGGGACAAGTACATTCACCCAGATCATAGCTGCTGATTAAAATAGAAGTGCTGTGTTGTTCAGCCAGGGACACACAGATAGCCACACCAGCTCACGGTGACACACAGTCACTGCCACCAACAGTCACCAACATCCTCTCTCTCTCTCTCTCTCTCTCTCTCTCTCTCTCTCTGTGTGTGTGTGCTGGCTCGTGCAGAATTTTTAATAACCTCTTTTGATTAGAACCCTCCCTCCAGCAGCTTATTTAGGGCTGGATTTGGAGCAGGTTTAAAGGCCACTGCCCCCTAGGGGGGGCGCTCCATTGCACTTCTCTGAATTCTGATACAATGTCCTTGACACCTCTGTACCCTGTTCCCATTTTGGACTATTTTTTGCTGCAGCAGCAACAGATGAGTAGCTAAGTGGGGGGTGGGTTCTTTAAACCAGCTGTTAACCTGTGTCCACCGCCTCCCTCTCCTCCCCACCCTACCCCTCCACCCCTCTTTTCCTCCACAGAGTCGCTCCAGGCAAGAGGACCCAGAGCAAGCTCGACTGAAACAGAAAGCTAAGGAGGTAAGCTGCTGCGGAGATCATTACCCTTGACATTTCCCAGACTCCAGCGCATTAATTTTTCATGCCTCACTACATATGTAATGCCATTTAAAGTCAGACTTAAAAAAAGTTGGAGGAATTATTTGCACCGATTGATGCCAGTGTGTGCAAAAGGACACCCTTTACCCCCTTTTCCTCACGCATTCAGCCTCCTCTTCCCACCAGTATGGATTGGGACTAACTACTTTTTGGTTTTCATAGGATTATCAGATTAAATGGGCATCTTGTCTCACTTTACGTCACATCTTCAAGCCTTTATAAATCACTTAAGAGAGAAGAAGGTTTCTTTCTCTTTCTGCTCGTAATTGAGTTCAAATGCAAAAATACTGCAGGCCATTAAAATACATGTTAATGTTGAATGAAGGGTTGCAAACATACAATTCATGCTTTTGATCAGCTTCTTCCGCTGGAGAGGTGTAAATAAGATTTATTTCTTTTCCCAGTAGACCAGCTCACAACAATGTCACAAGTGCTCCAAACAGAGAAGTGATAAATCAACTTGTACAGGCTTTTTCTTTCTGCGTGGTGTCATATCATCTGACTATAGGTTCTTTGTCGAACGAAACCCCAGCGGAGCTCCGAAAGTAGACCACACACCGTTTCGTGGATTGTTTACGCAAACAAAATTGTTCTTTCAAACTAGAAGTTTGCCGCCCCCCTCCTTTTTATTTTTATTTTTTTTGGTGAGTGTGTGTTTGCACCAGGATTACTTCTAAGTGTTTTCAGTCTGACTCGCTAACACAGATCAAGAGGAGCGGGTCTGCATGGCGCTGCTTTAGAGCTGCGTGGGTCGGCAGATTGAGAAAACACTCACCTGTTGTTGTTGATGCAGAGCTTATAAAGCAGACCTGGTTTCTTCTAAGTTTGTAACTATTCATCTAACAGAGTTAAGTTAACCGCGTATGCACTTTTCGCACTCGTTCTTTAATTTGTGCTCGCGCAGCTCCACACATTCCCATCTGATAACTTTCCTTTTAATGCTGGCCACTTGTTACTGTATTCAGGAGTCATTTTAAATATCTTGCTTAAAGGTATCTCTCATATTACTATTTGGCCACTGCATTTAATTTTTAAGCTGTTCTTCACCAATGTGGCATTGAACTTATGACCTTCGAGTGACAAGTTGGCTTCACTTACTGCTTTTCGAGCTGCCGGCAGCGCACTTGTCTTTTTCTCTACATCTGTTCTGACCATTTCTTTCTAGCAATTGTGAGTTCTGCTGCAGTGTAGAACACTCACAGTGGATCTCAGCCTACCCATAAGCCCCACAAATGCAAATGAAGCAGTGTAATAGGCAGAGCGATAGGTTGGCCCCAGGGCCCATGTGATCAAAGTGGATCTCCTCCCTGTTAAGTGGCGGCCCGCTCGTCATCTGGATACGGCCAGATTAATGCCTCGCGAGGAGATGCCCCATGCATGTGTGCACACTTTCATTTTCATCTGGAATTTTAAGAAGCTGCTTTGGAAATGGTTGCTTTAAGTAATGCCTCCACCACTGCCACCCCCACACTCGCACACAAACACAGTCTCCCTCCCCCTTTCATCACCTCCTCCTCAACGCTCCCTCACCTCTTTCTCTTTTGCTTAATGGCCGTCGTTTCTCAGCCCCCCCCCCTCCCTCCTCCCTCCCCGTGCCGCTCCGGTTTTCATCACCTGACTGGCTCAAGGGGACAGAGCTGGCTGTTTGTGTCACTGCAGAGTCTGTCGGCAGCTCACACATCTGCGCAAATTTCATCAGGATAATGAGCACGAGCCGCTCTTCCAGGCGAGGGGTAGAAGAGCCGGCCTCTCTTTTAGCCTTTACTGCCGGGTCACACACAAACCGCCCCCGTCCAACAAACATTAGTTTGAAAAGATGGATGCGTTGCGTTATATACTTAAACCAAGTGTCGGCGTGTAGATTGAGCCACATGATTAGTTTTTAAACAGCTGGGTACAGTGGAGTATGTCTAGGTCTAGGGAAACACAAGTTTGATGGCTTAGTTTTGACGATCCGAGCTGTGAGGCTGAGGTTTTTTTTCAAGTCAGGTTTACGTTACTGTCAAGAGTCACAAGTTTTCTCCTGATTTTTCAAACCTGCACAACATGTAACACCTGTATCCTACAACACCCTGGATTTAAATGCGTTAGGATTAACAACGCATAAAAAGAGAAACTGCTGGAAAATTAGGAAACTCTTTGACAGCACCTGTAGATCATGAGGGTGCCCAAATCTGGTCCTCAAGATTTACTATCCTACATCTTTTAGATGCATCCCTTCAGCAACACACCTGAACCAAACAAACGTTTGCATAGCTCAGTGACGTCCAAGTGCTTTTAACAGGAACCAACAGAAGGGCTCATATTACACCTATTTTATCCTCCTTACACTGGCTTCCCATTAAATTTA
>JBAMIG010000001.1:24655129-24666227 GCA_037177335.1 Kiunga ballochi
ACACTTTGTAAAGCACTTTGTGATTTTATCTGTGAAATGTGCTATATAAATAAAGTTTACTTACTTACTTACTTACTGATTCCGAGCTCTTCACCCTCTATTTAACATGAGGTTGTAAAAGTCCAGATAATTATAGTGGCATCATGCTGGAGATGCTAGAAAACACATCAAATACTGTGACAAACTGGAAGCCAGTTTAGAGAAGCTAGTAGGGTGTAATGTAGGGTATATATGTGCTCTGTGAAGCATGTAGACGACAACATGACATCTATCACCACCAATGTACAAAAACCGACATGTCTAAATGATCAGAGCAAATAAAAGCCTAAATTGCTCTCAAAGGGAAGCCAGCAGATTGAGGTCTTTACCTTTCTGAGGAGTGTTAATTAAAAAAGCTGGTCTTGAATACCGTGTGAATCTATTAAATATCTGCTACGTTTTTCTAAGCGGGACGATATTCTCCGTAGGTCACTGCATTAAATGCTAATTATGCTCATAAATGACTAAATGACTGGCCCAGCTATAACTAACCGTCCGACATGTACCTGCACTTTCACCTCACCATTTATGCTCAACTTTTTCTTCTTCCACTCCAGGGTGGACGCCTGTCTCTGTTAGAAAACTTCTCCTCCGGTGCTACCATTAGGACCAAATCTATTTTAGTACCTAACAGGCAGATTGATGTGACATTGAACAAATCAATGCCCCGTAGGGAATTAAGCTTTTCCCATTTTGAATAATTCAGCCTGAAATTTTGTTCTTTTTTTTCTTATATTTGCAGTGAGTATCTGTGTCTCTAAGGAGTTTAAAATCTAAACAATCTTCTTTTGGTAGCAAAATCAGAACTTAAAACCAGCCCACAAGAACAGACACATCATCAGTTCAGTTCATTGTTTAATAGTTTCTATTAAAGGTTGTGAAAAATATAGTTGGCTTCAAGTGAGTGCTGCATTGCTGTAGGATTTTAATTTGGCATACTGAAGGAGCCATGCCTCAAAATGTGTTTGTATATTTGCGTGGAAAGCTAAAACAAATCCCTGTCACCCAGCAGGGCTGACTGGTCACAACGTTGCTGCAGAGGTTTTGCGTGAGAGAAAGCAGTCTGTTTCGTCCATTCACCACCATTTGGCCAAAAGGTCAGATGGGCTATTTCAGAAATGCCCCCAGTAAAAATCAATGGGCAAATCGTGGAGCTCAGTTCCTGTTTGTTATTGTTGTTGGGTCCCTGTGTTCTGTCTTTTCCATCACTAAGGCAGGGGCACACAGCGCCTAAGCACTGAGAAAGAAAGAGAGAAAGAGAGAGACAAAAACATAGAGATGGAGGGAAAAGAAGTCCGTTGGGTTATGGGGGGGTTGTTTGAGAGATAGAGAGATAGAGAGGGAGTTAAGGCCAGTAGAGATACATCACAGTGTCAGACACACAGACAAACTGCAGCCACAGATTCATCATTGCAGCCCCGTCTGCAGGCGCAACTGGACACAGGAAGAGAGTGAACTGGAGAGGGGGAATGGAGAGAGGACAGGAGAAGAGGGATGAGGGAAGAGGGGAAAGACAAATTGGCTCCTCCAGATGGCCAAAATCAGGCCAAAAGCAGCTGTTAGACTCTGTTCAGCTCTGAAAGCAAACAATCTCACTGAGATTTCCACAGTGTGACGCAAGCTATTCATCACAAAGTGGTAGTTCGACTGGCACAATGTACAATAATACCTGCATACATACAAACTTCCCAATATCAATGACTCTTCTGCAGCTTCGACGCAACAGCTGCTTCCAGGGCTCACTTTGGTAACGTTAACAAGCATTGCCACATGTCCTGACTCACCGCCATTCTGTTTTAGCAGATTGCTGTCATGTAAACACATCAGAAAATAGGATAAGAAGTTAAACTTCAATGATTTTTTTGTAGAATTTCAAAATGATTTGAATAGTATTTCAGCGTCTTATGCTTCTTTCAGATAGCTGCAAGTAGTGAACAAGAAAGAGGCGAATAGAGTGATGAGGAAAAGCATGCATCAGCTGCCCTCGACTGGAAAAGATCCATGGAAGTGTTGGCGGAATAGTTACCCTATTCACACAGAGATCAGACACCCTGCTTCAGCCACTCGCCCACACACTGACCGGAGAGAGGTGGCGCATGGCGGTACCGGTAGAATATAGCAGAAGAGCCACAACAACAGTGCCGGTGTTTGCATGTCTCTCCAAACACACCTGTAGCTGCGTGAATACGGTCAACTCACATATGTAAAACATTACACCCCCGTTCAATATATACACCTTACAAATGGTTGTAGCTGCTTTGCGTCGTCATAACGATGAGGGTGTTGTCAAAGAGTAAAGTTTGACCAAGCATACCAGGAAAGCAAAGGTTAAAAACGGGTTAACGCAGCTCAATGATGGTCGAAACACTGACAGAGTTGTAGATGATGTGGGAGGGAGGATAAGGGTCCTCTCCTCTCCTCTTCTTCCCCTTCCATTCCTCCACATTACCATGCCCTTGCAGCAACACTCTTCTAGCTTAAAGTGTTTCCAGAAGAATAGTGTGAAACTAAGAACTCTCCAAAGGGAATCTGAAAGTTAGAATAATTTTCCTCAAATATTTTTTCTTCTCCAGGCATTGAGACTTTTTTTTTTTTTTTGACATGCAGCATTGCTTGAAATCTCTTGAACCGCTACCAAATTAATTCTGGCCTACCTCAACTTTAAACCTTGAATTGCACCAATTAAAACCCTGCAGCTGTTCATCCTCCCTCACTGTGTAAACATATATGTTAGAATCTATGAATTCAATTAGACTAATATCCACGTGACATATGCAAACCCCCATTTTTTTTTATATTGAACACGCTGTGCCTTATTGCCCACACATTTGAAGAACATTGTATATTTATTCAAGCAGCATAAAGGCTGAGCATATATACATCTCAAACATCTGTGTCTTGATTGGCCTGGCATCCTCCACAGGTGAGCAGGTCACAAAGAGACCGAAATCCACCCACTTTGAAAGTCCCCATCAGCCAAAAACCTCTCACTTTTCTGGAGAGGAGAGACGGTTATGTGCCAGAGGACAATGTATCCGTCCTGTAGTTCTTATTAGGCCCGTTCTATCTGCGAGTTCATAGGCTCTCATCCTCTGGCTCTTCACAAACTGCTCTGCTTTAAAAAAGGCGCCTTTCCCCCTTTAGATAGGCCTGAGGGCAAAAGCCGGCTACCATCCTCCACGTTCTCTCCCTTTCTGTGCTGACTTTCAAAGAGAATTCCTGCTGTTCTGTGTGTCCCAATTCATAGTTGTTATGTTCTTGTCTTCTGGCCTCACAAATACACAATGCACTCATATCACTGGGCTTGCAGCAAGTAAAAAGAAAGATGAGTGTGTGCTTTTTTTTTTTTTTTTTTTTACAATGGCAAAATTAATGATAGATTTATTTAATTGCAGTCCTTTGTTTCATATAATATCAACTGGATTCCAGTTATTTTTTAAGAAAATCATAAGAGAGGTTGATGTTAATTATCACAGAAAGAAGTTTGCTTTGTAGGTCCTCAAGATACGCAGGCTACTACACTGTACGCTGCAACCCTATTTTTATTTGTTGCTTTGTTGTCTGAAGTCTCAACTTTACTTTTTTTTTCTCTTAACCTCAAGACATATTACATGAAAAAATAGAAGTAGGCTTTAACAGTACCTTTGGTGTTCCTGTGTGTTTTCGAATATTACAAAGTGCTGTAATGAGAAGGAAAACAACAAAAAAAGAAAGGTTTTTTTTTTTTTTTTGCCTCAGAGGGAGATAGCGACTCGTCTACTTGCTGTACAAGCCTGTAGGTTCACTTTTCTCTTTGTGCACTGGAGAACTCCTTGGGACTCGAGCGACAGGGGAATTGGGTGTGCTGAGCTACGCTGGTGGCGAGGTGCCAGCCTCCTGCGCCTATAAGTGCGAGGGGAGGCAGGATATGTTTCAATTATGGAGCAAACTTTGCATGCAGAAGTATAAAGACGTGGGAAGAATCTGTCGTCCTCTGCAGGTAACTTCCCCCTTCTGACCTCTGTGGAAGTGACACTCCTCTGAACCAGTGCGCCACACCTTTTCTCTGCTTTTGCATTTGAATTCAAAGATGTCACTTTTGTGGAGTTCTTGTGGGAAGGACAGTAGCGGGGGCCTTTGTGAGGTGGTGCAAAGTGTTCCAGCTCTGCCTGCATGTTTCCATTAGATTGTCATGTTGGCTAATTAGAGAGCGGCAGCATGATTCACCTTGTTAATTAGGAGGACTTGCACACCATGTGCCTGGGGGGCGGTGTGGGGAAGAAGAGCCCAGCCTCAGAGCCCGCTAGTCGCCTGATGCCTGTGAAGATTCCCCCCCATCTCATCTACCTTCCTTTCACTTCTTCTTTTTTTTTTTTGATTTTGAAATGAATAAATCATTGAGATCGTCCTCTCTCGGAGTGAGAATATCTGAGTTCTCATCTTTTACTGGATGCAAATTAGGTGTGATCAATAGAAGGTGACGAGCGGCGAATCAAAATGTTAAAAAAAAAGAAGTGAGCCGGTGAAAGAAGACTGCTAGACGAAGCATAGAATGAGACAAAGCGAGAACATTTAAAGTGGGAAATTTTCCCTTAGATAAGCAGTATTTTTAATGATCACCACTCTTCCCCTGCCGCTCCGGTGTAACGCCATCAGAATCTTCCGATCTCTGACTCTTTCATTAAATTCTTTTTCCACAGCAAAAACCTCAAATGCAAATGGTATTATTTTTAGAGATTACACCGATTTTCAAGTTAAAGCATCGTCTCTGTTAGAAACATTCAATTTATTCATGTCTTTTTATACAGTAAAATTCCTGCAAATAAGTTCCCGATGAAAAAAAAAAAAGTAGGGTCATGATAGTGACACTCACAAATGACCTCAGCTCCAGGGACGACTGAGGGCTCTAAATAATTGGTCCTGGGCCCTGGAAGCACTTTTGACATTCTCGGCTTCAGAGGAAATGGAGCAGGCTGTGCCAAGACCGTGAGCTCATGCATTTAGTTAGAATTTATTTCCATAGGTAAAATAATGTAATCAGACAGATTCACAAGAATGTTTGATCAAATTTATGTGCTAAAACTAAGTGATGCAACAGAAATTGAAAGCTTTTTTAATGTCTTTAAAGGGCATTAAACCTAACGAGATGCATGCAATATGCATGTTTCAGAAATATATGTGCAGAATTTGACCAGCTGCATTTGATGAGTGTTAATATTAACCGTAAAATGTGGGTTGAAAACAACCTAGTGGGCCAGAACTATGCATCTGACTCCACTGTGTGATACAGAGCAGTGCTCACCACAGCAACACTCTCATGCATAATAATACTGTTTGAGTGATGAAGTCATACACGTCTGTCCAGCTGTAAAACAGAGAACTGCCTGTGTTAGCAGGTCGTGCTCAACTCGTCCTTTTGTAGCAAACGAGTGCAGATGGAAAAGTGAAATCCGATTGGTTACTGGAAATGGCCGCCTTTTCCCTGCAGCAAATTAACTGCCAGGCACTACACATGAGGAAATGCCTCAAGATGCAGCTCACAGATGTTCCCGTAATGTCCGCCATGTGGGTGTCAGGTGAATGAGATGCATGGATTACAGACGTACATAAAACACATACATTACATGTCATCACACACTCCTGTTAGGCAATGGGCAGATTTAATAAAAAAAAAAAAAATAAGAAGCATGCCGCAATGCACTAATTCAATACTGGAGTTGTAAATTACAAACTCAGTTCTGGCATCATGCCTGTAGAAGAAAAAACCTTTCTTACAGACTCACACACCCAAACTTTGTTAGACTAACCAGTGTTTTGTTCATATCATCACAATTCTTTTGATCCAGATAAGTTAAATATGTTAGAATACTGAATAAATGCTAACGGCTCTGTAAACCTGCATGTGGGCATTGCTAAGAGTGGTAATAACTACTACCTGATGTTTAGCTGGCGTAATGTTTACCATGTGTGCAGGGAGGCAAACATTTCAAAACAGGTAATGCTTGGACTGCAGTAGGTTGTCATTAGCTCTGCGGGTATTGTTTGGAGATAATTTCAATTTAAGCACATTATAGTTTAGGTTATAACACTAAAAAGCAGCATGACCTCATGACAGATTCATGACAGCGCTCCTTAAAGGTCTTCCAGATGCATTACTAAGACATATATTATCATAATTCTTGTATTCTATAGGATCAGCATCTCTGTTTGGTTTACTTTTATTTACTAGGTATTTTTTCAGTAACAGACAAAGAAACTAAATGATGACGGTCCCAGCAGTGTCTAACTAATACTATTAGTTATCATGTCACCACATGCAATAGTACAACAAAAATCACCGACTGCCACCTGACATTCATTCTGGCTTATGTGGAGTTAGTTGCATGTTGATATCTTTGGTACTGGACCTTCAGGTTCCTGGCTGTCCCTTAAGCCACTGGTTTTTCTCTCTTATTTTAAAGCCAGTTTTATCTTCTATGACTCTGTCTCACACATATTGTTGTTATTGTGGGTGTTAATTTCACACTGTGTAGCTATTTTTGCAGTCCAAAGCTGCAGAGTTAGCTGTGTTTCAAACAAACCCCAGCTGAAGTCATGCATAACTGAGGCTGTGCTGTTCAGAAGAGCATAAGTTAACATGATCTGATAGTAGTATTTTATACATTCACACTCAGTGTTTTATCAAACCTTTAACACATCGTGCTTTTTGAAATCGTACGTGGCTGTAGACAATGTTTATCTTCATTACATATTTATAAATTGAATGTTTTTTCTTAAAAGATTCACTGGCAGGTCTGCTACTAGGTGTGAATTCTTCTGCGAGCAGAGACACAAGTTGATGTCATCAGTCAGTTTGTAGCAGTTCTTATTGCAGTTTCAATGCACTGGACTTTAAAGTACTTTGCATATGAATCACTCCCAAAGAGGCTCCTTTAAATCTTTGACCTTATTAAGTTTTGGTGCACTAAAAAAAATCTATAAAACAGTTTAACTTCTTGATAATGAAGAAATTGGTGACAATCGCAATGCAAGCCTTGGAAACATAAGTAGACATTTCCCATGACTATTGTTATAAATGCCTGCAATCTGAATAAAAGCGTGTCTGAATACTTGGAAGCACCCTCCTGTCTCATCTTTGTCCAAAACTGTTCTCAGAAGGGGGCACGAGACAGATCAATTCAGAACCTACAGTCTGGCTCACATACTGTGGTCTTTGCAGGGCAAACACCCTTTTAACTTGCTTCACAGCCCCAAAGCTGCCTGTGACGTCAAGCCGAGCATGTTCTGCTCCACCAAGGACATCTGTCTGTAAGCGTCTGGAGGGCCGCAAGCAGCCCCCCGGGCCATAAGCAAGGGGGAGTGGAGAGGAAAGCCTTTGTTAAAAACAGCAGAGATGGAGAACGGCAGGTTGGCCATCATGGCTCCTTCAGCTCCTCCTCCTCCTCCTCTTCACTCCAAGCGTATCAGAATGCTCTGAGGTTCTTGCCACACTGTGGGCATTTTTGCATCATAAGGGAACATACTGCTCTTTCTTGTTTTTTGGGGGTTTTTTTTGCTCTTGAAAGACACTTTATAGATTTATTACAGGCACAGACTGCAAAGTTAGGCGTGTAAATAAATCAGGATGATGGAAACAGGTGACTTAATAACAACCAACATTACAACAGCAACAAAGATCCGATATTTACACATCAGCTGTACATAGCTCAACTAGATGTTTCTATTTAACATCACATTTTAGAATGGTTAACAAAATTATTTTTGCAAGTCTAATTCTTATTTAATCTCATTTGGAGGATTTACAGTAAGTGCATGACATTCTGAATATTTTAGCTATATGTAATTGAGACTAATTGCTTGAACACTTTTGATATCTTTACTCTTATTTGAGCTGATCCACACCTAACAACATAATAAAGATGTGTGTGTTTGTGTCATAACCTGTTAGAGAGGTTTCTGTAAAAGAGAAAAAAAGTAATGTAAAACCTATTTGTTTATCCTATTTCTATAACATTTCAGCTACATTGTACTTTGTGCCCTCTCTGAAAAAGCTACTGAATTTTACATTTCCAGACCGTTATTATTAATTTGGCCTTAGAAGTCCACATTCCCTGCCTCCCTGCAGACAGGAAACACATATATTTAGGTTTGGAAAAGCAGATAATAATGTACGCAGGCTGCTCGCCTGCTATCTGCAAATACTTCCTGTAGTGACCTTTTTCTAGTCTTTCCCAATGATTACACTTGTCATATAACATTTTTACTCTTGAAGAAAGAAGACTGCAATTGCAGGCCATACATGTGCTTTTATTTTTGTATCTCCACAACATCACAGAATGTCAAAAAGATCCTCTGATGGGAGTTGCTTTAAAATCAGTACATAATACAAAAACTCAAATCTAAACCAAATGTTAGTTCAGTGAGAGATGTATGGATCAGCATCACCAAACATTTGCAGTATACTTTGACAGGTGATGAATGGAGTTGCTCTTACTTCTTTATAGCATTTTTCCACCTGCCTGTGTTTAATGCGACATACAAGTTAGCAGATTTACTGTAAAGGAATAATCAGCTCATCACTGACCCCACAGTTTCCGGTGGTATTGCTTCATTTTTGACAGATTGCAAGGATCCATAAAAAAGGACCAAACTGTTTGTGTAACTTCTACATTGAGTATAGTGGGGCCTTCCTTCAGATTTCACAGGAGCATCAATAAATCAGGCATCCATCCATTAACTGTACTGCTTTTTCCAGTTTAGGGTTGCGGCTAGCTGGAGCCCATCCCAAAAGGTGGGGTACATCCTGGACTGTTCTCGAGCCCCATATTGTTTCTTAATAGTAATCGTAATATTTGATTTTTTTTTCCATCTAGTCCTTTGAAAACACTGATTTCCTGGTTTGTTGAGCCAAATCCGTGATCTCTTCATGCAGAAAAAAGCATCACTTTAGTTTCTACGTTACATATAACAGACAACCTAGTAAAAAACATGTTACCTGGTGATACAATATATAAAGAAATTACTACCGATTACATGTGAGGAAGACTTTGGAAACATTAACATTATGTTAAACAGTAATATGAAAGGAAAAGGTTTTGGAGTTACAGTTGCCATTAAAATTCTCTGTATAGGAAACATTGCAGCACACTACTGGATACATGACTTTTATACCAATAAATGAAGCTCTGCTAAATAAATCCTACAGAGGATCATGGTGCTCTGGTAGCTTTACTTTCCTCAGAGGCAGAACTGGTGAGAATACAGTACGAGTGTCATGACAGCAACAGATGTTATGGTGCACCCATCAAAACTAAACAAGGTAGTATAGATGAGTTAAAGGACTGCAGAAGTTACAGGACATGTTGGAGTCCTCTAGTCAATAATTTGAATAAGCAAATGATAGTTTGTTCCAGTTAAGTCTTATCTTCTCTGTGCATCTGCTGTGGTTGCATAATGCAGAAAATTTCAGAAATAAGTAAGCTGCCTTAGTTATTTATTTGGGGGACTGTTTTGAATATTCACCACATTTTTTTTTTGCGCTGAAAGATAAACTCATGAAAAAAAACTAAGCAAAACAAGCAAAATAAAAATAAAAAAAAAACCTATACCATGGCCAGGCAGGAGGATAACTGTGTAGACGGTAAATTACCCTCGACTGTGGAGAGCAAAACACAGTTCAAAGGAAAGAAGAGTCTGCGTCCTGGCACCAGATTGAGATCAGAAATCAGTCTCCCATTGTCATGGCGGCCGCTTCACCATGACAGGAAACACAGACTGGAGGCTTGCAGATGGCGAAATGAAGTCTTCGTTTATCATACAGTCGTAAATCTGAAAATGCAGGCAGTTGCTGTGGGCGTTGGGAGCCCATGCCTGGTGCCAACTGCCAGCCAGAGATGTCGGCATCCTGGTGCCATCAGAGAGATAGCGAAGCTCCTTCCCCTCCTCTCCTGTTCTGTAGTTCTGCCATTGCTCGCTTTGTGGGGGATTCTTTAAGGTCAGGCCTGGAGAGATTTGCGAGTTGTTTGTGGCAAAGCCTGATAAGGTCAGCACTGATAACTTTAATGCTACATCTTCCACATGGACAGGGGCGCTGATCGTTCCTACAATCCCTTGTTTAATTTTACCTATACATACATTTGTGTTGCAATAACAACCCAGCAAATCCAACTAGATATTTATTTGCAAGCCGTATCCTATAACCATATCATTTATGTTTCTTAAATGACACCAAATCCATATTTTCATCGTTGTCCATCACAGAAAGGATAAGTAAATGCAGTTTATGTATTCAGCTGCTATTATTCCCCCTACTTTGTCAGCGTGTTTGAATCTTTCAACAGTTCCGCCGTGCTAAATGTGAAGTGGCAACACCCTAAAGGGCATGCCTTGCCAGCGGGGTTTTAGAGAAAAATCAGAGTCAACTGCATGCACATTTTAGATCAGACTTTGTACACCAAAGCAACCTTTTACAGAGTGCCATCTGAAAGTAACATACAATTTTCCACTGATCAGACAGCATACATGCCTCTCACAAACACTAGGGCCCGACAAACACATGCTGAGAGATAACATAAAAGAACATGAAAGACATCAAGGCGCACATTGATTGTCCCTGTTCACTCCAACCCAGGCCTCTCTCCCCCAGCAGGCAGACACGCAGGCAAGCTGGTGGGTAGGCATTCCCTGTGCTGTGGCCAGGATTGATAGGCACGTGTGTATGTGTGTGTGTGTGTTCATTGTGTCTGCATGTTGCAGGGAGTGTTGGCACCCTGTGTGCGATGGCCTCAGGCCTTAACATCTCCACCCAATAGAAAGGGCAGCTCCCAGCATTGCTGGGTTCCCCGTTAGCCCTGCAGCTACACATGACATTACCTTAGGCTGTGCCTTTCTCCCAAAAATACAGAAGTAAAAAAAAAAATGCAACACCAACTCAAACAATGGGCCTGACAGTGGTCTTCCATTTTGTTCAGTTCAGGGGAGCAATAAGCTGAAATATTACAAGTATGGCAAGGCAAGTTTATTTGTATAGCACCTTTCATGTACAGGACAATTCAAAGTGCTTTACATGGAAACGGTAAAA
>JBAMIG010000001.1:24666327-24687728 GCA_037177335.1 Kiunga ballochi
GATTTTAATTCTTTGTAAGGTGACCTTGGGTCCTGAAAGGCGCCTAGAAATAAAATTTATTATTATTATTATTATTAAGATTATTTATTGTAGACACTGCTGAGTATTTATTTTAGGAAATAATATTGATTTATTAGAAGATTAGAGCACCCTTTCTCCTATACAGGCCTATCCCATGCTGCAAGAACACCATGTGTGTGTCACAATGCGTGGTACGGAGGTGTGGCGGAGATGGTTGGACCCAAAGGCAGTCAGGAGACAGATGAAATGCAGAGTAATGAGATTTTAATAATAAACAGATCTGATATGAGGAACAAAGGAAACTAACAAAGACTATGGGCTAAGGATGAGAATGATCTAAATGATACCAGGTGAAAAATGGGAAGTAAGGAAGCTGAACAGAAACACATGAAACCAAAACAGGAAACAATACCAAAATAAAACAGGAAATAAATAAACCTAACTCAAACCATGACGGTATGATGCAGAAGTTTATTTTCTGATCTTTGTTCTCCATCTTCATCAGATGCAACAACAGGAGCTGGCCCAGATGAGGCAGCGAGATGCGAACCTTACAGCATTAGCTGCCATTGGACCACGGAAAAAACGCAAAGTGGACTCACCGGGGGCAACGCCATCAGGGACCGAGGTAAGAACCACACTGACCTCATGGCTTTTCCTTTTAACATCAGTTTCTTATGCTTCATTTATCCTCTGTTGACAACATTAAGATCCAAAAGTTCTAAACAGGGAACTCAGAATTCACAGATTTTATTTCTTCTTATAGTTTAGAAGATAATCAAAGCTTACCTACTTATTGTTATATGATTTTATCTAATCTTATAATTCACCATAAATATGGTCTTTCCTTTAAGCTTGTGTTACCAGCATTCAGTGGTACATTTTATAACCCTGCCATCTTAGACTGAGATACATTTCAGCATCAGAGGTTATTAGATACAATAATTAATTCACTATTGAACTATTTGACCACATCTCCAGAAGTCATTTACGGAAGAGAACCAGACACTGAGCTCAATATATAAGCTGTGTACCACTAAGAAAGAAAAACTGTATGATTTTATTTCTAAATGGACCCAGCCAGGGTTCGGACCTCATGCCACTTTCTGAACCTGAACATTTCCAAGCTTGCAGGATCATTTCTGGGATGACTTTAGCTCATGTTTGCTGCCAAAGCCGAACCTCTGTACGACAAAATGAAAGGCCTCAATCCATAAATAATGTAATCAATGTCAAGATGCAAACTGTAGCAGACTTAAGTTTCCTGCAGGATAATGTGCTGACAGGAAGTGGATGTCTGACTGGTGATAATTCTGGGACAAACCTGCATCTGTACATTCATGTAGATGTTACTTTGACACTTGTTAAGATAACTTAATTAATTCAATTTTGCATGATTATTTTACTGCTTTTTATCAGCCAATACATAGTAAAAAAGAACTTTTGCTGCCCAACATAGTAAACAGGAGTCAGGGATGTATCAGTGTAAACAAAAAGTGCAATCATTATCATTTTACTCTATAGCCTTTCTTCTCCTGAGATTGGCCTCGTTCTTTACCCCATCCAACACCACATTACTGCATTTTCCTTCTACACATCCTCAATAAACTGCTTTGCTCAAACTGTAGTAGGTAAACAACATCCTCCAAACATGCTATAGTAAATGTGATGATATGTGATGGAAAAGTGTTCAAATGCTGTCATTTAGCAGAGGTCATTATAGTTGTATATGATGGTCTGGTTGTGCTTAAGGTGTCATACTATCACATCTCTCTAAAGATGTTACTAAAATGGTTTGATATAAATGTGCATATGTTCATAATTATGTTGCAAATGAGGCCTCTGATTAAGTGCATGTTGTATTCTGGTTTCGCTCGCTGAGAACCGAGCTGGTTTTGGAGCGACACACAGCGAGCAGCTTGTCTGTTAGGTTGTCATATTTCACCCAATACATGAATAAAAAGGCTCTAATTTGAAATCCCTCAGGAAAATCATGCTCAGAGTTCTTTCTAGAGGCACGGGGAATCCGATTTGTGTTTGTAAATACATTTCTTTGTTGGTTGCTTTTAACAGTTGACTTTAGCTTTGAGATCTATTGTGTGTTTGATACCACGGATCCCTTTCACGCTAAAAGTGCGTACCATTAGGCAAGTTTAGGAATGGATCTAAAAGCTCATCCAAGTGAGCAAAAGCAAAATGGATGAAAGACAACATCTCTTTTATAATCAGCACAGTGACATACCACCATGTGACTTGTCTCGTCTGCTTTTAGTTGAAGCTGTTGTGCAGAAATGTGACTTGTTTAAGGTTCCATGAGCAACAACTAAGGTATCACATTTCTCTAACAGACGGTTATACATGAAGTCACACAGCTGCTGTACCAAGTCACATTTTCCTTTAGGCATTGGGGGGGAAATATTTAAATTCCACATATTCCTCTGTAAATATGATGAATCTAAAATAAGCCTGAATTTTGAATGTCAATTGGTCATTTTAATAACCTGCTTATCGAATTGCATCTTCACATCCATCGCTTAGCAGCAGTATGCTGCGGAGGAGCATAGTAATGCACCCAGTAAAAAAGCATAAATAACAAAATAAAGGCATTACTTCTGGTCCTTGAGTACAGTGCCAACCTCTTTCAGAATGTTTTATCCTGATGGGTATTAGCCCACGACCTTCTTCTGCAATAAAAAAAAGAAAGAAAGAAAAGAAAAAGCTGCTTTCTAAACTGCTTCCCTAAATGCAGTTATACAACATACACATGAATATACATTATGATGATGCTTTACCTCACTCCCTTTTCTTAATGTCCTGTATAAGTTTAATTAGAAGGTATAATGAAGTGAAGTCATCGTCTGCACCTCCTCTGGAGTTATTGCAGAGGGGGCGGAGGAGGAATCTTAACTTATTTTCACTTCGTTTTCACCTCCTCACATTTCTTCATTTCACATGGGCTGGAAGCCCCTGCGGCGTTCTCTTTCCCTTCTCCAGAGCAAAGTGAATGTGACTTTTCTAAGGGGGTCACAGGATGCCTGGAGGCCTGTGGGTGTTACTGGACTGTTGCCTGCTCTCAGCTTCACTGAGGGGCTTGTCATAGATTTCATCTCCACAGAAATGAGCCGGGGGGTCTTGGCCAGGAGCACAAGCAGCCAACGTTATGAAGGGCCCGCGCTGATTATTTCCCTCTGACATCGCATCCTGAGCTTTCCGCATTAATCCCAGACAAAGGCAGCCCTTCAGTGCTGTGCCAGAGCTCAAATTAAGAGCCAGATAATGGTCTTGTTGAGTTCCTGCTCTGTGCACTGGGAGGCAGAGCTCCTGTTGAAATCTTCATCCTCAGTATTTCATCCCTTCTGCTTTTTTTTTCTCCACCTCTACTTTGTTTGAACTGTGAGGGAATTCAGGTGACACAATTTTAGGTCCACCACCCCCTTCCTATTCACCCACCTTTAATTTGATGGTGGCTCTGCATGACTTGGGCCAGTGCCTGGATTTGGATCGCCATGGGCTGTGAAACCGATAGCCAGTCAAGACTGGAGAGTCCGTCTCCAGTCTGATCTAGTCTGCAGGAGGTAACAAAGGGGGTCTTACAGGGCTCCGCGGGGCAGATTAGCTCTAAGGAGCCAATGGCTGGGGTTGCTGGCTGGCCTGCTGAAGAGGTCCTGCTGTGGCCCCAGTGGTGGGTCATTGCACAGGCAGGGGCCTCAAAAGCGCGCTAACACACACACACACACACACATACACACCATAACTCTGCCCAAAGCTCAGTAGTTCTAATCCTTCACAACCCTCACCCTCTACACACATACAAGCCTTTAAAAAACAGATATATTATTCTCTTTCCAGCTCTATATTTTTTAAAATTTCACCAGAGAAGCTTTGCATGACTTAGCGTTCAAAATTAAATCTTAATTTATATCATAAAGCTTGTTACGCCCTTAGCTGAATTGTGCAACGTACCATAAACTTTGGGGTCTTTAAAAGCCACCCTCCTTCCTCTGATTGGTCCTCTTCCAGAAGCACCAAACACCCAGCACTTATGATCCCCACCTCAACAAAATGCATGTAAACGTATTCGTTAAAGTAAGGTTTTTGTTCCTAATTTGGGACAGTAGTGTGACTTGGTGCCTGGAGCAGATGATTGAGACAGTCAGATCTGAAGTCATCCTCAGAGGGTTTGCTTATACACTGTCTTATCTTAAACTTTGGCCTCATTTGAACATCTTCTAAGTCTGAATGTGTGATCATCACTGTTGGCTTAATTTTCTTTGGACCTCAGGTTGTTGCTGTTATCTGCTATTGCTACAACTGAACAATACTGTATGAACTGGTGACAGTTTTAGCATACAATAAGAGAACAGCCCGCCATTTCTAACTGCTCTCATGCTAACATGTGAACATTTCTCAATCAGGCATTCAAGAAATAAAAGTAAAAGATAGATTTTGATTAGTAAATCCGGGATGCTATTGTCAGATGTAGCTAAAGCCATAATGGCTATTCCATCACACCCATTATCTTCCATCTTTTCACATATTAAACATGATTTGAACACTTTGCTGTTTCATTTCCCCCACATTGATTTTTTGATTTTGTGTCTATTTTGTAATCCGCTCCACTCCTATTCGATGAATCTTGTCTGAATTGGTTGGGTTGTGTTTCGCTTGCTTACGAGATACAGATAGACTCCTCTGCACATCTGAGGTTAGCATTAAATGCTCCGAGATGTGAGATGTGCCTCGACGCACGGTGTCCTGCCGTGCATGCTCAATGCTTTGAAACATCCTTGACACATTTATGAGCTCTGAGTTATCATTCAGGCACTTAGGCCATTTATCACATCAAAGGAAGAGCTTTGTTTGTTGACGTAAAAGCGACAATAGCAGCTAAATTGCCCCAGTTTGTACAGCCACACTGGCTTTCTCCTATCTGTCTCGACCAGGCGCAAAGCTGGGGACAAAGGTAGGCGAGCAATTTAATAGTGAGCACAGTCTATTTTTCCATTTGAATTCATTTCACCTTCTTTCTTTGAGGCTGTAGATCAGAAAGAAGGAGTGAGGCAATAGAGTGAGAGGCATGGGGAGAGAGGGGGGAAAAGCACAAGGAAAACTGATGCCCTTTCCTCCAGCTAAATTAACAGGAATCACGTGGAAAACAATCTGAGTCTCCAATGAAGGAGGGAGGAGGGGGGACCATTAAAATTAGCCCCAAGCTATGGACTGCACCCAATATCACTAAAGCTGCACTCACTACAGATGTGGAGGCTGGCTTACAGGCAAACTATGCTCTGTTCTATAGCTACAATTAAAATCAACCTCGCTGCCAAAAAATAGGAGGGGGAAAGAGGGGGTAGAAAGGCAGACATGGAACATCAAAGACAGATTGAAATGTGTAGTCAGTAATAAGAGTGGTCTCCAAGCCCCGAGGTTCTCCACGGTCCCCTTGTTAATGAGAAATTTTGACCTCTGGTTTGTAAGTTAAACTTGTAATCTCGGTTAATGAAGTAAATCAATCCCAACTCGGGAGTGTTCAGTGTCTCTCCCTTTGCCTTCTCCCCGCCAACCTCCCCTCTGTCCTTCTGTCTTTTGCTTTTCTCCTTCGCGTATCCCTCCTCCTCCTTCCTTGTCCCTCCCAATGTGCCGCCTGGGAGTAAAATGGCCAGGTCTTCAACCAGACAAACAGGAAACCCAGAGAGTACGAGGTTTCCGGAGCTGGAAGGGGTGGGAGGAAGGACTGTGAGGACTAGGACCAACCAAGCTGTTTGGTTAGGAAGGAGAAAGGCCAAATGAGTGCTGGTCAAAGACACAGCATGAGAGAAAACATTAGCTCCTCCTACCAACTCTCTTTCCTTCCCATTTCTATCCCCTCTTTACCCAGAGTCTGTTTGCTGTGTTGTTTGATGCAAAACACAGCTAACTCAACCGTCTTTATTTAGCTCCACTTCTGCTGTTAACCATATGGAGACTCCTGTTAAATCCACTGGGTGCACTGACATTAACTGCTGATTAGCTGTTGCTTATATGTTTTTATTCGACCATTAATCAGGATTAATTCAGGATAAGATCCGAAGTATGACTTTACAACGGCTTGTATCAGGATGTAATGAAGCCCAAGGATTCATGTGTGTGTTTCCCTTCTCTACATGCTATATAAATATGATTAGAGAGGGCACAGAAAGGCTGCTATTGATTCATAATGTCAAGAAGATTGTTCTGTGAGTTTGACTTTACATCTCAAGGCAATTCAGTATTTCCAATGAGGACACAAAGGAGATGGAGTTGAATCTCCGTAATGGTTATAGGGCTTCCTTGGCTGGTTGCCATAAGTTCTTAGAGCTTTAACACAGTGCACTTTGCCAGTTTTCCTTTCTCTAATACAATACAGAGCTCTGTTGTGATCAGTAGTGGGTTATACTCTCTACACTATTGATTAAAGCATTTTAAATTGATTTATAGTCTTAGCATGAAGAGACAGATACATTTATTTCTTTTTCACACACTATTTTCCACCCTCCCCTTAATAAAGGAACACCTTGTACATATACACGTCATTAGTACGGTGCAGGAATATGTGATCTGACATGCTAAAATTTACACAATTTACTACAATCTGTTAAAAAATATACTACCAATCTCTATTACTTAGATATACTGGAAATAATTTCCAGTATTTAATATGAAATTCCAAAATATGCACTTGAATTTTTATTATTAGTTGTATTTGTCATCATTATTTGATAATCATTTACAGCTCTGCCTGAAAAACCAGTAGGACAAAGCCTGGAGAGGTATAATAACTGTAAAGTAAGAAACTACAAGTATTATCACCTTGTTTACACTTGTTTACAGCAAAGAACACTGAAACTGTGGTTAGTATGTGCAACGCTACCGTTAGCTTAATGCTTTCAGTGTTAGCAAGCTAGCATGTTGGCAGTAACAGCTCGGACTTCTGGTGTTTGGCCGTTGATTTATTTCACCACCTTTATTTTACATGGTTATTATTATAATTAGCTAATTGACAAGTAAATAATAGCACCAAAAAAAAAGGCTGGCCTGTACCTGGTGTTAGAAAAAATATTGCACGCTAAGTCAAAAGGGATAAATAAAGTCAGTATTGCTGAGACAATGTTGCTGAAATAAAGTTATTGAGCTTCTCGAATTATTTAGCTAGCTTTTTTTTTGCCTTTTTAAAAACTTTTACAATACAATACAGGATTGGATGTGAAAAAGAGACTTGAAAAATAAAGGAAGTTATGACTTAACTTAGGGAGACGTCTGGATATCTGGATGGTCTTCGCATGTCTTAGAACAGGTGTGTGGCCTCCTCTTGACTCAGATTCAAGCAACCAGATGTGCCATAAAGCTCAATGAAAACTGTTTGGATCCTGTGAAAGTAGCACAGCATCTCTTTACCTTTGTGAACCCCCAAATGAAAATAATCAGAAATGATCCGATAGCCTACATGTCTCTTTTTTGGACGAGCTAGTTTACGGTTTACTCCTGTTTCCTACAGTTTTTTTTAGTTTTGTGAAGACTATAAAGAAGCTTCGGCCAACATTCAACCAATGATTTTACAGGAATATTATGCATTGCTTTTGCTACCCTTTTTCCAGATTGATTCCTAGAAATGACTTTACATGCATGCATATGCATTAATATCCACAGTAATGTTAGCACTGTTTAAGAAGTGCCTATATATCCATATTCACGGTAAAATAGTGATTCCCCTCATTTCTGCCTGTAAAACTTTGCCCTGAAATAACGGTTAAATATACAGTTTTGACAACAAAGTTGAGCCTCAGGCACTTAATAGATACTCATCTTAAAGAAATTAATTACCTCCCTTGTTAATCTTGATATAATTAAATTTCTGAAGAATGAAATTTGCTGCATCCCCCCCCCCCTTTATGCCTCGCTACTATGGAGGCGTAGCAATAGCTGGCTCTCTAGCTAGCCTGCTGGCCAGGGACGTGGGGACAGCCCAACATCGTGGGCCCCATGCTGTACTATGCCGCACCGTGCAAACCCACTCTCCTCATCCTACGCCTTCGCTTTCTCATAGGGGACAGTGAGAAAAATGCCTCAATCGCTGCTTTGCCATTCTATAACCGCTTGTGTTCCCTTCATCCTGGAGGAGATGGAAACTCGCCCCCCGATCTTTAATTCTGAGTGTATGAGAATGTCATCAAACGATTCGAGGATTTCGAAACGTAGCAGCTTCTAATGAAGTTGTCAACACGGAGCTTCTAAAGCGAACAATCCTTTAGAGACCGCAGAGTTGTGTGTGTCATGGCTCACCTGAGAATCTCTGTACCTGTGTGTGACTTTGTGTCGTTATTTATAGGACCTTCTGTGATGCTGAATTGCTTTGTGTGGTACAGAACTGGCGTTACACGCAGGCTTTTAATTGTTGCTGTGTGTTGTAAGTTGACTCTCCTTTGACTTTACGTTTTCTGTCAGCTTCATTGTCAGCTGTCAGCTGATCCTGGTGAAAGACGGAAGAAAAAGCTGGAAAAGATCTTACATTAGAAGCTGGGGGGTTTGGGGGGGGCAGTGGTAATATGTATGGAGTAGGCAAAATACTGCTGCACTACGGCAGAAATGCCAACATAGAGAGTAGTTTGAGTTTTGCAGAATCTGATTCAGGAGTTTTCATCATACGTGTGCACATCCTGGATCCTCGCCGGTATTTAAAACTAAATAACTGAGCATCATTCTGACATTTGCTGTGTGTATCTGATCTCTAGTTTTCATTATTAGATTTTAAAGCATTTTTTTATATGTGTGCTTAATTCTCATCCACCATGTCTTGCCAAAGAGTTTGAAGGTAAAGAACCACATGTAAAGCACATTATCAGCATGTTACTGAAGTATTTTTTCTTTATTACAGATTTTCACTCGATATTTAATTTTAGATAGTCTGTCCTCAACCGCTCATCAGATTAGTGAAATGTTGTCATTTTAACCTCCCAGGAAGCCATACACAAAACATGACACTTTGACCATAAATTAAGTTGTGCTTAGAGTAGTTTTGTACGAATTCAACATTATCATTCCTGACGTAGTTTAATGCTTTTAAAATAAAACCAATATGTAGTGAATATGCTTTTTTGTGGACTTTTTGGCCCTTTTGAGGTTAAACTGCGACGTGAGACATTATAATTACTGTTAACTGGATCAGCGACCTGCGACTAACAAGCCAAATAGTTTATATTTCCTACCCTTAAAAGTTACTGCTGTTAAATGCATCCATTATTGGACTCTCAGAGCTTTTCATTACAAGCCCCAGAAGCTTCTTTTTCTCTTAGTCTCCCACTGAGAGGGACCCTGTTTTTCTGTTTTTAGCTCTTAGTCACACAGAAGTTGCCCCATAACCTGAACCAAGCAGCAGCTACTTAACATGACACAGAATTTACATGTAAATGAATAAATACACTACTGTCTCTTATTTCGAGTCTTTTATTTTCATTTAAAATGTGTTGCGATAAAGTTTCCTCTATTTTATCATATAACAGGAAAACAGAAGATCTAAAATTAGGTTCAGAAAATAGTGAAAGAGAACAAACAAGGCGATCCATTAGTGAGGATGGGTTATTGGCTGACTTGCCTCTTCTCATGGCGGCCCATTAAAAGTGGTAATGTCTGCCTGCAGCAGTGCCTGGGGAAGAAGAAGGAGGCCATGGAAGGCATATTTCACATGCATCAGACACTGGAATTAAATAGACCAATGTTCCCTAAAAAGACTGAAGTACATCTCTTTCTGATGTGCGTCCCGGGCAAAAATTCATTGATCTTAGAATGTCCCTTGGCAATTATAAAATATTAAATCCAAGTCGCACTTTTCGGCTCAGCTTAATTTTTTTTTCCTCGCTTTTCTCTGCTTTCCATTTGACCAATTTAGAAAAAAAAGTTATAAATGTATGGCCATGAAAAGAAGACGCTGCTAATAAAGGCTGTGCCTACTTTTCGATGTCTTTTGTTATGTTTCCGTGTTGCTTTTGCAGAGCATCTCACATCATTCTAATAAACGAGCTCCCAGAAAAGCAGAGAGTCTTGTTACACCATCAGAGCCATGTTAACCAGGACTGCAGCACGCAGGGGAGTGATATCGGTGTGACATCTTCATTTCTGAGTCTTCTAAACCGCTGATGCCTGTTTCAGCACTCTGGGGATGACAAATATTTATCAGCTGCTTTCCATTAGGTCTATGGCCCCGGTGCTTGCCTCCCTGGCCCCCCATTGTCCCTCAGGGATTACAGAGGGGGTCTTACAGTTAATTGCTCAAATCATTAAATTCAACATATATCTCAATAAATATAATCAACCAGCTGTTTGACAAGGTACATAGTTCATTAGGTCCCCTTGCTTGTTTGTCATTTCCCTAATTAAGATTTAGAATCGATCATTGAGTGTGTAATGTACGGTGTAGCTCAGCTTGCATAGGGAGGCTCTCTGCTCAAACGAAGAAAAATAAAGGAATAGCATCCACTTGCTAACGCTTTACCATTTAGCACATTGACTGCAATGGGAATTAGATATCCTGTCCTAATTAGGGAGGCCAATTAACTGTGAAATTCAGGCGTTCCTGACAAATAATCTCAGCAGAATTCAGACATCACCATACTCACGGATGCTATCAATTCTGAATGACGAGAGGATAAAAGCTGCGGCTCCTGTGCTGCTTTCCACGTCTGTTCATTTAGCTGGAAATGTTGGTGCTTCTTTGTCATGCACTCTCACCTATTCTCTCAAAATAGCTTAGACAATGAACCGGCAACACCAGGGAAACTCTATGTTTCTGTGGCTCTCATTCCTAATTTGATTCATGATCACATGTATTTTTTAGACTCCATAAATTATGTATTTGTTGGAACTAATGAATGCCCTCCACTGATAGAAGTTTGAGGGAGTTATGAATAGCTGGATTTGGCCTTTATCACCGAAATCCAGCATCTTGATTGCATGTCATGACAGAGTTTTCTGGCAGTTTTGAGCAACTTTTTTAAGTGCACACCCAATGAAAACACACCACCTTCTGGTGGCTGCTTTGTTGTGCGTTTGTGGATGCATTTATATCAAGGTGTGTGCCACCGTGCTGTTGTCTGACTTGTAGGCAAACATAAAACATGCCCCAGCTTTCTTTATTACCTGTTCGATCCATCCCAACTGCTTTGTTCCTGCAGTACATAGAAACACATTTACCCGCTCTTGCGTTGCCATTTCCTCTTCAGCTGGAATCTAATAGAAAGGCGCCATTATGCCATGGAAGGTAATGGCTCTGGGTGCATGCTGAAGCTGTTTGGATACCAGGCAGCGCCGGAGGTGTGTTTGCAGGGTGCCGATGGGCAACATCCTGCAGCTGCCCGCCTCAGGTGCAGGAAGAATTGAGTACTTCCTTTTAAAAGATGTGTAATTATTGTGGCAGACAAGGATGTGGATTTAAACCAAGTCAATATGTAGATAAGCGCTCTACACACACATTTATATACACACAGCTGCTTGGAAAAGGATGCTGTTTGTTGTATGTGGCATTAAAGCATGTTGCCATATTGCTGTGCAGGTAGGAAGAATGCCTCATGGGTCTATGGAAGAGGAATCTGATGGGAGGAATAAGGCTTTTAGGGAAGTGCCAGCCAACCTATAATAAAGAGCTCCTTAATTGAATCCAAATTTTGCAATGCTACCTGCCGTTTTTACCCCCACAAACCATCCAAATTGATGAATTTCAAATGACTTTTAGTTTGATATTAAACTGGCAGAGTGCTATATTCTCTGCTCGCAATCAGAACTAGTAGAAGTCATCGTATAAGTAGGGTATTTAGATTAATTTTGCATTAATATCATAAGTGCCCAGACACTTGCAGACAATTGTTTCTGATACCTTTGAACAAATGAAGCGTCTCATCCTTGCATTTTGGATGAAAACGATGACACTAGGGGGGTCACAGAATGTTAGACACCGCACTAGTCGTCTCTTTGGGTCTTTCTGGGCCATCTATATAAAACATGAAACTCTACCCTTTCCCCTGAAGAGCATAGATTTGAATCAGACAGCCGTTATACTGCCGCTCATACTTAGCAGGCGCCACACTAGGTTCACAGGGACCGGTGTCAGCGGCACTGGAACTGAGCCAGTGATGGCTAAATGATGTCAAAAATGGCCCCATTAACGTCAATTTCAGATCAAGGGCCAATACATAGTGTGAACCTCTGCCATAAATGCTCTTTCTAATCTCCTCCGCCTGCATGTCTGCTGTGGCCCCATGGTGCGTTCTTTTTCTTGTAAGTGAAATGTGTCACTGCTCATATGAGGATTTATGTGAAGACTGACAGCTCAGAATAGAGTGCATGTCTGCAGAGCAGTGGGATCCATCGTGCCGTCTTTTGGTGCCTTATCTCACACTCAAGTCAGCATCTGTTTCTTTGCATGAGCTTAGTGCCATTCTATGTTGCCAGCCCACTCTTTTCCCTAATGAGGCCATTTGCAGGATGCATTCTCCTTATTGTGGTCATTTACGTTCGATTCCAGTCTGAACTGATAGGCTTTTGTAACTGGTTGTTCCTACTTGAAGTGTTTCGCAAAGACATCAAAGGGTGGACCACAAGCCTCATTTGGCAACTTCTCCCAGCTATCCATCGGCTGCAAAACACCCCGGTGCCTTGATTATTAACTCCGTCACCACCCTCTCATTCAACTTGAATTAAAAATTAAAAACCAGCAGAAATGACAGTGCCACACCATTGAAAGTAAAGTGCGTAAAACCAACAAGGGCTCATTAGTGAGTAGTTCTGAAGACAAGCATTCTGACTAGAGACTCATTACACTTTTCCTATTTTAACTCTAATTGGGTTCATTTTATATATGAAACGCCTTGAATATTTAATGTTGGAAAAGTTCTACTTCTGATACTTTATATAGTCAAAGATACTTGGCCTGTGTTAATTGTTCAGGTTATCAGGCAAGCTGTTAACTCAGCGGAGAGAAAAGACACGGACTGGGTGGATTATCAACTGGATCATGATCCACAGAAAAATTCTGGTGGTTTGCTAATCTAATCAACAACAACATTGTCTGGATTGATATGTTAGCTGCTGTTTTGATTGTGTAGTGTTCTGTCTATGAACAATAAGGCTGTCCAACTCTTTAATCGAGTATAATTGACCCTATATGGACAAAAACCCAATCATCAGCTTAGGTTACAAAGACTCACCTAATAAATCCTTTGTAGTATTTTAGAAGTTATTGAGCTACCCAGGCTCTGCATTTTAATTAAACAGATTCAAAACAATGTTTTGCTTTCTTCCTGTGGCTGCCTTCACACAATCTTTTGTTTCTTGCAGGTTGAAAAGAAAGAGAGAAGGAAACAAAAGCAGGACTGTGTTTCCAGGCAGGAAAGTTTGAAGTTCTTTGTTTGGAAGCAAGGTTCCGGGTGCAGCACACTGTTTAGCTTGGTGACCCTGTGACTGTCTTCTGAGGAATAGTGTGAGCAGCCCTGCAGATCTGAGCTCCAGGGTCGGCTTTCATCTTAGCAGTAACCTGTGGACTTTGAAACTCAGGGCGATGGAATTGCAGCTTTGTCAGTACACTACTAATTAGAAAATTCCTAACCTCCAGCAAGATGTTTTAATTATGTGTTGTGTCAACGAGTTTGCAGATTTAATCCACCGTTGATACACACTCAAGTGTGCAAACTGTGTCGCACATTGTGGTAGATCAAGTGGAATGGAGCAGGGCTTTTTATTTTCATCTTTCTCATCCCTGTGCAACCTTAAGCCTTTCCAGCACCCTCTTCGTTACAAGCCGTCACATGCTTAAGTAGCCAAATTAGACGTGGAGTTAATGTGTTAATTCATGAAAAAGCTGGTCTGATTTGCCTTGGTTTGTAAGAGACTGAACAATGTGACAGTATTGTGCTGGGTGTGAGCTCTCTGTTGCAGTGAGTCAGTGTGAGAGAAGGCAGGAAGGGGTTAAACAGAAATTGAGCGGGGATGCTGGGGGCAGCAGTGCTGCAGAACATAGCAGTGTTCGTGCGAAGGCAAGTCATTTCCCGAAACACTGCAGACACATGGCCTGCGGCGCTCTAAAACCTTTGGAGACCAAAATGGCTTGCAGGAGTTAGAAGTAATAAGGTGTTTTTTTTTTTTTGCCTTCTTTCTCCTTGACTGAAATTCTGCACGGTTGCTATGCATTGCCATGGAGCTGTGTAGCTGTTTTTATGGTTTATGTGGGTATTAAGATACTCTACCACAGACCATTGTTGAGATTTGTTGTTTAGTTGTGAAGCAAATGGAAGTAGTTTGTTTTTAAAGGAATTCTTTCATTTTCTCTTTTTTTTGCCTTTTACAATAATCACTTAAATCCCTCACACACACACACACACACACACACACACACACACACACATTATATATATATATATATATATATATATAGAGAGAGAGATGTATATATATATATTTAAGTACGTAATTCACCAATGTTTATGAATGTATGGTTACGCCTGCCTCCTGTTTAGGCTTTTCCACTTTCAAGATAAAAACAAAGGCCATCTGTGTCAGTGTATGGGCACAAAGCCCTGGTACTAGTCCATTCTGACCTCTGTGATTCTCGACAGACTGAACCAAAACCTCTTTTCATCCTTTCTCTGCTTCTGTTAATCTTGGCTGCCTCGTCTGCTTCAAAGAGAGGCTCCGGCATATAATCTGGGAATGTGCATCTGTGAATTATTATTCTAATTCTTTATACGTTTATTAGAGCTGAATAAACTCCACATCAAATACATCACTCGGGCAATGTCAGAAAGCCTGGGGCAAATCAGCCGACATCTGTTAACTCTTTCAAAATGGCCTCATCCAGCATGTCTGTGGGCGTAGAGGAGCGAGAAAAAGGGAGAGGCGAGAGAGAGGGAGAGAGGGAGAAAGTCTCTGGTGCTGATTAATGGCGGCCGTAGGAGAGGCGTTTCAGGCCGAGTGTGGAGATGAAGCGGGGCTGCACTCCTATGGCTAGGCTACACACTGTAAACACTGAAGGGACGAGGCAGCGTTCCTCGACTGAAATGCAGCATGGAGGAGAACATGTGGGAAAGCTTTGCTTCCTGGCACACAGTCAGTCAACCCAGGCAACCCGTCTTCCAGGCTCTCAGTCAGCCATTCAAGCAACCACTACTTCAGATAAAGCATTCAGTCAGCATATCTGCAGGTCCTTCAGTCATACATTATGAATGCTGAGTGTCATTCACTTAGGTTGCCATAGTAAGAGGAGGTCCATCAGGACTGCCTGCTGTCACTACGTTAAATAGACCCAATAATGCTTCTGGCAGGGTGGCCAGGATGAGCCGGAAAGTTGCTCACTGTTTGAACAGTGGCTGTCGTTTCTTGCTTCCTAGTTTTAACTTTTGAAAAAACCACCACCTGGTTCAGCTTTTGCTTCTCTCCTTTGTTTAGCTTGTCAACAGTCTGTCTCTGTTGTGCTATATATGTCCTCCTCGCCTGAAGCAGAGACATCAGACTTTAAACGGATTTTTCTGCATCACAGTAGTAACAACAATAGAGTAATGTTGCATCACGAGCAGCTTATCTGTTTCTCAAACCAACACGGGGCTAGTCGCTATCCTCAAACACAAATGCTGAGCAATCCTTTCTCTCCAGTGTTGCCGTTTTATTTAACACAGTTTGTTGTCACATACCAGTACATACAGCACACACACTGGCGCCACACATCCACTTCCCCCTGCCTGATGTAAGGACTGGAGTGCTGAGACAGCAGGTTGGACTGTGCAGGGCCGAGCAGCTCTGTGTGCCTGGCAAAGTGGGCCATTAACCCACCGCCCTAAGGTGTGACCTGGGCCAAATCCAATATTGGCTCCAGCATCAAGGCACAGGTGCCACTCAGGGTTCAAAGCCACAAATCAGCAAGAAGCCCCACCGCTGCTGCCCCCGCTTTCCCTTCCTTAAACAATAAAGAAGTCAATGTAAATTCAGACAGTAGATGCTTAAAGGCACAGCAGCTGCCCGTGTGCAGAAAACCAGTCTTAAAAAAGGGAAGAAAACACTTATTTCAGCTTTTTATCAGGGTGAATATTTTTATAGACCTCTAATTATCATATTCTATCAATGAATGCCCAAGTCATTCCACTGAGATCCCCTCCTTGTGCTCGACTCAGTTCTGTTAAACCTAAAGACTAATTAGATTAACCATGTAATGCTACACGTTTAATATTTATAGATAACCTATAAAATTTGTCCAATTTCTATATTTGAAGCATCATTTTTAAAGTCCAGATGAATGACAAATTCTTCACTAATTTGTCTGATTGCAGTGATAGTGAATGGATGAAAGTAAATGGGTGTGAGGTTAGCTGTTTCTGCACAGTGCCGTAATGTGTCTGAGGCGTTTGAAGTTCATTATGTTCGTCCACTATTTAAGAAAGTTTTGTGCAGAGGAGCTTTGAATCCTCTGCTTTCCTCAGGTTTTATCTTCTGCAGTTTTTTCCCCTCTGTGTGCCTCACTCCAAACAAGTCAAACGTCTGAAGAGATGTATTGAAGTATCCCTGTGCATTCTGTACGACGGATATGTCATGTGACATAAAGCCTCCGAGCACCCATCACAGATAAAATGACAGATGCTGTTTTTTGCCTCATGCATCTTTCTTGGCCACGCTGATTTTGAGACTTTTATTTTTTGCTCAGCCCCTGTGTCTCGTTGCGACTCGGCTCTCCTGCTAATTCTTTCCCAACGTTTTCTTTTTCACCCCACATGACTTTTAAAAGCCTGCAGTTTTGTGTTTTATTCACTTTCAAACACGATTACTGTGTAATTGCTGGTATGGGCAGCGTGGTCATTGACGTCTCACGTTCTGTTTTTTTCGCTGACACATTGCCCGTCTTCTCTCTGGCCTCGCTCTGGATAAATACTCACAACAACTTGCCATGTTTAGGGTCTTTGGCGCTCTTTATTCAGAGGACATATAAAGAGTGATGCTGTGAGACTTCTTCTGCCTGTATTTTGATTACTGATACATGCTGTCCCTGAAGGGAACAAAACATTCTGGGAGCTGGAAAAACCTAAGGAGCCATATTTGGCTATATTTGCTGTCTTGTTTCCCTCTATCATCACCCACTGTGGTCACGGCACCATCCCTGCACCGTCTGCCAGCCTGTGGCTACCACTGCCCATCTGTCTAGGTGGATGGATGGCTTTGATTGGTAAAGTCTGTGGCCCTGTCATCAATGCTACTCGTGAGTGGCAGTAATTGGTATGGCAGTAGGCAGGCCCATCTTTCACTTGTGGTCAGCTAAGATTGACCTGATTAGGCCTGGGTGGCTCCCCAGAGTGAGGGCTCTGGTGTTGCCCGGGGCATCACTGAGCTGGCTGTACCCGTTTGCCCCTCAACCAGCAGCCAAAGATGATATATATTGTTTGGGTAAGTTGGCAGGAGCACTGGCCCGAGCTGCCTCTCTCATCCAGCAACATGGGGTCAGAGAGTGTATTCTGGGAAATTTGAGACAAGGCCGCGTCACACAGTGTACACAAACCCGAGAATATGAGAAGGCGAGTGCTGGAGGGACTTTGGTTTGGCTCTTGTAAATTCAAAACCATCATATGTTTGCAATTAAGGCCTGTCTGTACAGTGTGTTTACAGAGTGGTGCAATCAATGTAATTGTGAGAGGGTGTTCCTCACCGAAATGTCCGTCTCATTTCTCTCTGCCTGGGTTCAAGTGGGCACTTGCTGGATTTGTCTCCCAGTGTTTCCCATTTCCAAATGTAAATGCATCTCTTGATTTGTACCAGCCTTTGTATACACTCCTTCATTTTTAATCGTTCTCCTTTTTCCTGGATCAAACACAAACAAGGACTCCGTTTCGGAGCGGGACGTCGGCTTAGATCTACGTCAGCAGCTTTGTTTATTTAGAGGGAAAATCTGTTCATATTCCGGCCAATGTAAAGAGCCATAAAACACACTTAATTTAAGATGATGGTTTCCCAAGCTGTAGGGAGCGTGCCACCAATGTTTGGCTCTGCTTCAGTTCTCTACTTTAAAAAAAACAAAAACAAAACAGGGTTCACCTGTAGATCTGGATGGTATTACTGCGTCTTTCTAATCTAACTTCTGCAAGAGAAGTTATTTCTCTTAATTGAAAGTGTATACATGCTTAAAGACCACAAAATTCCTTACTATTGATACTGTAAATGTGTTTGCCATTCAGCAAAGATTACCTCACTGTGTGAATTAGAAACAGTGTTTTGTTCACTTCTCAGGCTCAGAAACTTATCTTTCTGACATCAACACAGGAACAAAAGTCTTTCTCTTCCCATTAAAAAGGGAGACAGGATTCCTAGAAAGAGGAACTGTGAAATATATATGCCAAGAAAAGAATAGTGTTATTGAAGCCCAAAAAAAAAATCTTTTTTTTTTTAATGCTTCTGAAGAAAAACACGGCATCCTTTTGTTGTTCACATAAGAAGCACATGCAGGACAAGTGTCCATACTATTAGGTCATAATGGCTGCATTTGGGTTTCATAGCATGACCCTCACAGTGGGGTTGGGTTTGAATTCGACACTGCGACATCACCACCAGTATTGATAACTGCTGCTGATGTAATCAATCTGATCTGCCAGCTGGAAGCTCCAACCTGAACTATTCCCCTGCAGGATTCCTACACACCTACAGAAAAGTAGGGAAGGAAAAAACAGAAAACAGTCTAACACCAATATTTAGATGCTGAATACAGCATCTTGTTTCCCATTCTCGTAATCTCAATATGCCATTACAGCTGCTGACAGACCTTCCAATACCAGACCACAGTTGAAGGAAATGGGAATGCTGGTATTTTAAGTGCTGAATCAGGAAGTAGAGGTAGAATTGCTGGTAAGAAGGTAAGGAAACCATTCACAAGCTAAACGACACTACCAGTCAAAGGTTTGGATACACTTATCCATTGGATTCAATGGGAAAGTGTATCCAAACATTTGACTGGACGTGTACTTTGTAAAGAAGATGGTTTTCCAGGGTGCTAGAGCCAATCACAGATCTTCGTTGGCAAGAAGCTTTTGGTATGTCCATTACACTCCATCCATCACTACAGAGACCAACTTCTAATCACCAGATATTCTAAGATAAATATCTTTAATGATGAGATGACCAGAAAGATTAAAACACTGGAAGTCATAAATATTCACTGCTGTGACCTGAAACCTGAATCCGGATGGTTTCTGGAAAATGTTGTTCTGATAATGTCACAGAAACGCAACTCAATAACTAATATTTAATAGAGTGTTACAAAATCTACACGGCTCAGTCTCCTAATAATTACAGTGTTTACACAATATCCAAGTCTAAAGCAGGGATGGACACCACGGTCCTTAAGGACCACAATCCTGTTAGTGTTAGGAGTATCCCTGCTGCAGCACACCTGAGTCAAATTCATAGGTAATCAGCAGACTTGTGCAGAGCTTCTGATTAGGTCTGATATGTGTCAGGTGTGCTGCAACGGGAAAAATCCTAACACTTGCAGGACTGCGGCCCTGGAGGATCAGAGTTGCACATCCATCTCTGCCTAAGAGGCTCAATGCATGACCCGAAAGGTCAGACACAAAGCAGTATTCCACAAATCACAACCAATCTAACAGGTAGTCTGTACAAAGTGGGACCACTAACTACCAGAAGACAGCTGATAATTGAAGGCTTCTGCAAACCAGTGAACAGGTGACGCAAGTGTAACGATATGGAGCAAATCCCAGCCAGACAACAAAACAGGGGAATTGCAGATTATATGAGCGGGTTAATTAGACTAAATGAGTGCAAGCATCACATTTAAAATGCCATTTATTGCTAACCACTGCATCACTATGTAGGAACAGACCAGTGTCGTTTAGCTAATAGATTCTCCTGTAGAAAGCCACCCTAATGGCAGAAATAAACTGGTGTATACTTGTTTTAGCGAGGCAGTTTTTGTGTTTTTCTCCTCATATACACCTTTCCATCACTATTAGAAACCTAAAGCTTTCATACAGCTTCCAATAAGATTTTTCTGTCATGTAGTAAATACTCTTCTGCCTTGGCTCACCCTCTGGGTTTCGTCTAAGTGTAACAGTAACCCTGAGAAGAGATAGACAGTGTTGTTCCACCTGATCTTTGAATACCATTGATCCAATCCACAGTCAAGCCGACTAGTTGTTTGTCTCTCTACTTTACTCTGATGCCTTCACAGTGACAGAGATCCCAGGAAATCTTGCTATCCCAGTTGCTTTTGGGCGAGAAGCAGGGTACACCATGGACAAGTCCATCTGAGGACCAACACGCTGAGAAAACACTCAAACTTTAAAAAAAATTATCCATTCATTCATTTTCAATACCACTTCATTCAGTTCAGGGTAACGGGGAAGCTGGAGCATTTCCCAGGAATCAGCAGGGTATGCTCTGGGTAGGTCTCCAGTCCATCACCGGTCCGACACAGAGAGACAAACAACCTGTCATGCTCACACTTGATTGCACACTTTGGACACACTTTTCTATTGGATTCAATGGGAAAGTGTGTCCAAACATTTGACTGGTAGTGCACACAGAGAGAGCGTGCAAACTGGACTCAGAAAAGCCCAGTCGGGGTTACAACCAGGAAGTGTGTTGCTAGGAGACAACGATACTTACCATCCCACTATTAGTAGCAACCCGGCTGTTTTTCTAATTATTTAATTGATTATATAATTGATTGATTGACAAAGCTAAATCTTTTTAAAAGAAATGGTAAATTCTTATTTTTTTAATTACTCTAAATTCTCAGACTTTAAGAGGCTAATATAATATTATTGGATGCTAACATAACAATATGTGTGTACAGTCACCAGAAAAAAAGGAAAGCTTTTTCTATTTTAGCAAAAGTTTAGAAAATGGCTAAAGACACATGAACTACATAAAAACAATAAAAAAAAAAGTAAAACAGAGGAAAACCTGATCCTTAACCAAATATAGCAGAAATAACTTGCTTTCTGTCACATCTTTATGGAGGAATTTGCTGCACCTCATTGAGGTTTGTGGATAAACATTTATGCATACTTCCCTTTACGTCCTTCCACATCATTTAAATTGGGTTAAGTCTGGAATGAATTTGTTACATCTTAAATCTTCTAGTTTTCTATTTTTTGTTTTAAATTTTTACAGAGGAGTTCATGGTCCATTCAGGGATTGTAAAACACTCAGATCTTATGTTGCAAAACGAGCCCACATCAGCTTTCCACCACAGGGTGAACAGTTAGCACGAGCTGCTCGTTTGCTGGTTTTCACCGAACGTGGTGCATCTCCACTTTGACCTCGTTTGTCCAAAGAACCATTGATCCTTATAGATGTTTCTTTTGGTTTTTTTTAGATGCAATTTTGCA
>JBAMIG010000001.1:24687828-24700905 GCA_037177335.1 Kiunga ballochi
TTTGCAGTCATACCTATTCTGAGATGCAGCTTTTGGGTTTCTCTGCTGATTCAGTCTGGTGTTTTGCTGCAGTGAAACTTCTAAAACCTGCAGGACACCAGCCCTGGAGTATTCCTGCTGTAGTTTATGAAAACTATAAAAAAAAAACTGTACCCTCCACTTCACCTTTGCACCTTTTTTTTTCTCTTTTCCCCAGGTTTCCAGCGGCACGGCGGGCTCCCCATCCAGCTCCTCTGCCCCGTCCACCTCCTCTCGCCAGTACACACGGCAGCGTATCACCCGTGTCAACCTCAGGGACTTAATATTCTTCATGGAGCAGGACAGAGAGACCGCCCACTCCCTTCTACTTTACCGTGCTCTGCTCAAGTAGCCTGTGCTCTGCTCAGCATCCACCTCAACCTCCTCCTCCACCTCCTTCTTCCCAGCGACGTGCCTTCAGATCAGGTCTAATGTGTCAGCTGTGTGTCTCCATATGTACTGTAGTGATGTTTGATGTAGCTTTTATTAACAGGAAAGAGAGAGGGATTTAAAAAGTATAAAAACTTATTCCATGTGCTCTCTGTTTAGCTTCAAGGTGTGTAGATAGATCCTCAGTTAAAAGGCCACATTGTGTTCATTGTGTTGGATTTCAGAGGAAAGATGTCCTTATTTTACAGGTCTTGATTGCAGACTTGATGCTAGGTAGCTGGGAAGCTTTGATACTTTATAAGCAGACATTTCAACTCATAAAATAAGGATTAGACTAAATATGTTCACACCTTGATGCAGCCTCCAGTGTTCTCCACAAGCTGTTTGTCGAACTTAGCTCAGCGAATGTAGTTTAGTTGAACTTGATCATTGAGACTTTATGAATTTCTTCAACGACACTTTGGTCTTGAAACCGATTCCGAAAAACAGCATCATCTTACATCCTCCCTACTGTACCTGTAAATAGTTCTCTTGGAATTATTTTACAGCATGTATATTTTTAATCACATGTAAGCTTTGTAAGAAAAGGAGTGATTCATGTGTCGATATAATGAAACAAGCCGATGTTTTGTAAAATCACAGACTTTCAAAAAGTCAAGTTTAGGCAGTTTTTCTGTAGATGGTTGTTATAAGGCAGATTCCCCCTTACCCTCTCTGAGAAGGTCCCTTAACAAGACACGGCTGGCATGTGACTCCTGACTGGTCACCTTTGTAGAGTAAGTCAGTATTTTTGTTTAAACGGACATAATGTGAACATTGTTTATGTTACTAGTTGTTTGGAGCTTCTGTCCTGCAGTATTTTAACCACATGCTGGTTTGAAAAGGTAAGTTTTTGTTTATAATTGAAGTGGGGGAGTAAAATCAGACATTTCTTTCTCTTCTACCCTTATCGTGCTGTCTGTAAAGATGGTCGAAATACTGAAAAAAGAAAAGACTTTTTCCACTCGCTACGACTTCCACCTTTCATAATGACTGAATAACAAAGGTAATCAATGAAACGTTATGGTGCACGGCACTTATATATGTGTGTTTTTTTGGTTAGGATGAAAAAAAGGTTTTAAAGATTTTGTGGAAACTTTGGAAAAAAAGATGCTCAATGATTCCCACCCAAAAAGAAATCCTGTTTTTCCCGCATTCAGTCTTTCTGTGTATCGTCTTAGGCTCTTTTTGCCTTATTATCTTTTGTTTCTTTCATTTTTTTCTAAAAGCATTTTTATAAATCCTTATTGTATTATGTAACATTGTCCATCATGTTTTTTTGTTTTATTTTCCTAAATTTCTTGGCCTCTATGCAGCTTTTCTCCACATATTAAAATTAGTTTAAATATGGGTGGCATTTGAAACAAATGTTGTGCATTATATATTTTAACAGCACTTTTTTTTAAATATCTATTTTACACGACAACTTAAAGCTGTCGATGTATTATAGAAAATGTTGCCAATTTCTGTCAATAGACACTTATTTTTCACAAGTAATATATTCCTTTTTCTTTTTGGATTGGCTTTTATGCGAACACACTTTCATAGATTTTATCTCCAAAAGATCATGTTTTACAAACAAGCACAACAATAATGGATTTTAATAATGATTTCTATGGTTTCTGGTGGCGTCACAGGAGAACATTTCTACTACTAATACAGCTTTTTAGCCAAAATATTAAGACAATATTCCCGATGTAAAAACAGAAGGGGGAAGTAACATTTCAATGTGAGGATGATTTGTAAATATTGTTTACAAAACTATGTGTTTATTAGAACCACGTTATTTTTGGTAAACTCTTGTACATATCTTGAGAATTTCCTGTTTGTGTGAAAGAAGCAAGACTTACGTATTTGTACCTATTTTGTAAAGGAATAAATAAGCTGTTTACTAAACTGAGTCATCGCTGACTTTGTCCATTATTCATGTGAAACCAGGAGCATGTGTCCAAAACGTCCCGACGTGATTCATAGAAGTAGGAATTTTGTGTTTATTCAAGAAAAAGTTGCAAAAAAAAACCACTGCTTTGGCCACTAATTTAAATAAATCTTAATGTAATGATGAGGTTTCTTTGAAGAAACAATGAGGGCTCATGGGAAATTACAGTTCACCAACAAAATTGGTCAATAAATGACACAAAATTCATTGTGAGTGACAGCTGCCATCTTCATCTGGGAAAAATCTGATCTGCTGTTTTCAAAGCGAAACAACATGAGACAGACGAGACACTTTCAGTTATACAGTACATTTTTTTATTATCGCAAATATGCAAGAAAAGTCAAATGGAGACACTGTAAATGAACACATGCCCTTTAATACCACAGTCTAATTGTTTTAAACACCTTAAATAATATACATTTGCACCTTTTTATACCCTTTGAAATGTTTTATCCATATGTACAGTGTAATGTTTGGAATTCCTTTAACTCTTTTTTTTTGCGATAAGGACTACAAGGTCTCTTAAAAACATGAGGGTCCCATAAAACCCAGAGTCCCGATAATTCAATATACAATAGCTGTACAACCGACCCGCCTTAGACGTGGAGTGAATCGCGTGTGGGCTGGCTGAACACTGACCGGTGCTTTGTCTGGGATGGGTGATGTGAGTGAACATGTCTGTGACGTTTCCAGTCCTGTCATGTTTGTGTAGCTCTGCAGTAAACTTGAGTCAAAAATGGCTTCTCAGGTTCGATCGTTGCAGTCTGAACTTTTCTTTGTTTTAGCTGTCCGAATTATTCTTTTACAATAATAGCCCAAAAGCAGCTTCAAAGTGGTTAAAAGCTCCTTTTTTTAGGATCTTAAGCTTGCACATTATTGACTAATCGCATGCACCGATCAAGTCTGCTGGCTTCGGTATCGGAGTCAAGTAGCCTGGCTGCAGTGCGGTGTGTTCTGAGCATGTTTTGACTCATCGGTTAGTTTGGTTTGCTGCGGTGTGGCCCAGCAAGCTGTGGCGTAGGAGGGCATTTGGAAAATGGGGGCATGAATGATGACACAGCAGCAGGGGGTGCAATCCAAGTTTCTACTGGCACCACTGAGCTGGGAGCCTTCAGGGAAGTAGGGGCAGGAAGGTGGGGGAGGCGAGGAGCGCTGCGGAGAGCCCAACATGCCTCGGCACATGAAAGGCCTGGTTGACCATTCCCTTTGAGGCGACTGGATGCAAAAGCGCAGGCCACTGGCAGGTCAGAACAAAGACGGCCTGATTGTGAGAAAGACCCCCGGGGAAGAGCACGCTGGACTCGCAGCTACACTTACCACGATCCCATCTTTACCCACTCACTGGTTTTGTTTAATCAGCTGCACTCAGAGAGAACAGACTCCATTAGGACAACGTGGAGGGAGCAGCCCATGTTTAATGAACAACTAAAAACAATCCCAGTTTAACTCAAGCAGCTGCCAGCACCCACAAAGATCAGAATAGCCCCCCCCCCCATCAGTCTTTTGGAATGGAAGAAAGAGCATGTCTAAGTTACACACAAATATAAAGCATGAAACTTGGCCTTTCTTGTTTCTGTCTTTGATCCAGAAATGTTGAGAATAAGACCAAAAGAATGAGAGCAGGACAGAGTAAATGCCGCCCACTCGCCTCTTTGTGAGCAACATGCTGATGCTGGGAATGCAGCAGCTTCTGCCATATGTGTGTGTGTGTGTGTGTGTGTGTGTGTGTTTGCTTAGAAGTGACAATATTAAATCGGAGACTTTGTCTCTCAACTTAGTCTGAAGGTACTTTGAGCTACTCTCAACAAAGCTGTCAAGACTGGAGACCCAGAGGATCAAATGTTATCCTTCATACAGTTGTTGAATAATGCATTGCCTATTTTTTTTTTCTAAAAACTGCACAAAGAACATCTTTATATATTTTTTTTTACAATCAACAAAACAGGCACCTTATCTACTTTGGTACCTAGAGTGTTTGTTCTGTTGGACTTTTTTTTTTCATCCTTCTGTTTTCTTGAATACTTTAATCTCACAGTCACAGGATAACAGCTTGGCTTGCAGTCGCTCCCTGGGTTCAAGCAAGTGTTCAGAGGGAGCAGCTCTGTAGGAAATGTTTAAGTGCAAAGAAACATTTATCATTTAAAGTACATCTCTGGCTGATCTTAGACATACTGGTAAACGTCAGCTTTCCCCCCCCTGATGGTCCTCAAGTCTCTAACATTCGAGCCCAACAAAACTGCAACACTGTTCCTGCTTGTGCAATTTTGTACTGAATCTTAAATTTAACAAAAGCCATGAAACTGAAGCTGAATACAAACTAATGTTGAGTGTGAGAATCCAATCAGATATGTTTAAGAGCTAATAAGCAGAAATACGAGAGTGCATTTTTTTCTCCCCCCCACCAGTTTTTATGTGCATCACGTTTGACTAAAAACAATGTGGGAACATCCAGGTTTTTTTCTTCCATTCCCGTTTGAACAATGGGACTTTTTCTGGCTCCGAATGCTTTGCCAGTCAGATTGCTTTAGCCACATAGCCTGCAGACATCTGAGTTTCTGCAGCTATTGCCAAGAAACACTCCCTCGCAAGCTCTCAAAGCCTAATGAATACAATGTTCATACATCCTTCATTTTGGAGAAAGGAAAGAAGACATTAAAATAATCCTATTAATAATAATTGTTTACACCATGTCATGATAAAAACAGCAAAAAGAGCAAGAAGAACATACTTTAGAAACAACAATGAAAAACTCTAATAAACAATCAGTCGGTAAATTTTGTGTTGTCCAGTAAGGTCTATAGGCAGGCCTGTGGAGCGTCGCTGATGGAGTCTTGGTTTCTGGCGCCTTTCAGTGGACTTGCAAAAAATCAGAAATTGTCCTTTTTCTTGTCATCTTTAAAAACATCCTGCCTGCTAAAACTTCCTTGGCCCACAGCAGGCCACTCTTGTCCCCAGCCAGAGGAGAGGCGAGTCTCATACACACAGATACACCACTAGAGTAATGGAAGAGGGTGGTGTGCATGTGTGAACTGGAGGGGAAGAGGGGGGGACGGGGTCCCTCTAAAAGATTCAGGACACTTTTTAATTAAGTTTTTGGAAAATCAACCAGTCAATGTGCTTGAAATGGTGAGCTGCTGTGGCATCCACTTTCATTGTTTCCATCACAGTCTCTGATTCCTCGGACATTATTTGACACGATGAAAAACTTTTGCAGTTGTTTTTTTTCTCCTTTTATTCACTGTTTGGTTCTACATTCCCCTTAAGAGTTCTGCAGAGCTGGCGAGGTTAACAGGCCTCTGCTAATACTTAGGTATGTTGAGGATTGTTGTGGTCCTGGTGGGACGGGGAGGAGGGAGGAGTGGGTGAGGTGGGCTGATGTGGTGTAACAAGATGGAAGGAGTATCGCAGGGTGGCCAGGGGCATCGCCAGTCCCTTTCCCAGAATGCTCTAGTCTAGTGGCTCCTGTTTTATCCTGATGGGCGTGTTGATGGAGAGACTCCGTCGGTCTTCGCGACACATCACGTACTCGCTGAACTGGGATGAATCCACGCCGCCTCCACATGACGCCGCCACACTGAAGCCCTTCTGGAAAAGACGCTCCAGTACCTGCAGAGATGAGGCGCGGAAAAGCATTAAAAACCCAAGTTTAGGATCAACTGGTGTAAATAAAACCCAGAAATCAGAGAAACAAGTGTGGGTGTTACCATCCTCATGTGTTTATGTTGCACTGCTGGTAGTACTGCTAGCTATTTCACTTAGCAACTTTAGCTTTCCATTAAAAAGTAACTTTTTAGCTGCTTATTATTCATTCATTGTGTCTTTAAACATTGTTTCTTTGTTTATTTATCAAAAACAGAAGAACTTCCTGGTTTATTAGGAGCCTGATAGTTTAGTAACCTCTCATCATCTACAGGACGTTACTGCCCTGATGAAGTTTGAAACACAGTTTAATAAACTGATATAATGTCTTAATTAATATATCATGGTAAATATAATGTTTAAACTGGTGATCACTGGGACTTTATAGAGTTAGACATGTTTATTTTCTCTCTTTCCAGCCTTATTGCCACCCAGTGGCTTGTGCGCCACTGTTCTGCTGTCAGTTTTCATTGTTATCTCACTTTAAAATCAGAATTAATACGTTCTGATGAACAGGGTTTAGCTGCAGAGTCATGCAAGCAACAGAAACTCTTCTTTTTGGAGCCTGTACTTGTAGAAGGACAAACACTGAGATCAGAGGGAAGAGATGGAGTACATTGCACCAGAAAGATTCATTGACTTATTTTATAAGCTAAGTTGAAAGGTTTTTAATGGTAGTCTACTGGATCCAACTGATTTTTGAAGTCAGAACCAACCAACCCTCAGAAAATAACCAAAATTGTCCTCTCAGTTTGTATCCACCATTTATATAAAGGAAGCAGTGGTGACTCCGCTTAGCCAGAGAGTTTAATTATTAGAATAAAGAGTTGAGATGGTTACTGATCTTTCAGCAAATCAACAAGCAAGAGACGTTTCAAAGTGTTGAACTTCCTCAGATATTCATCAGTCACAACATGCACCATGTGTCATTAACCCTCCTCCCCTCCATCCAATCACACGTAGCGATAAAAACCAGAGGGCACTCCCGACATCACACTACCTCTGCAATATTCATGTAGCTGGTGCTGGATTGGCCACTGAACTGAGGGCATGAGCTCAAAGGGATGTAGAAAGCGGAGTGTGAGTGGGGTGTGTTAAGGGGCTGAGTGGAGCTGAGCGTGGTGATTACTGGAGCTCCTAATTTGAGTAATGAGGCCGGGGTGAGAGAAGAAGTGAGGTCCGTGAGCGAAAGAGAGCCCGACGTGCAGGGAATGAGGATAAAGAGGGCGACGTGGCTGATCTGTAAGAGGACAAAGTGTTAGAGCTGCAGGGAGGGAACAGGAGATGGGGAGGCATGCTAACCTTCCAGTCTGGATACTAACATCCACTTGTCCACATAGAGATGGTCTCAGATTTACAAAGACATGAAGTCCAACATCTTTTTTCTCTGTTCATTCGCTGTAATCCATGTGCGAGGCTGTTTTTTTTGGAGGGGATGTGTATCTAAATCTCAGTGAGAGGAGTGCCATGTATTTACTTATCCCCCCTTCTTTTTAATGTAGCGTGCAGTGCATGGAAATGAAAGGTCTCGCCAAAGGCTAACCCTTTCTGTCAGATACAGAGCCAGAGAGGTTCACGGAAAAGAAAACGGTTTCTTCAGATGCCCGCACGCGTGCACACACTGACACATAGACCAATCTTGAAGGATGACCTCTCTAATTACAAGAGCGTGAGCTCCATCAGTAGCTAAAGTGGGGTGTTAGGGCCATCCGAGTCAAAGCACTGCAGCCGTTTGAAGAAAAGCAGTTCAGTCAGACAGAAGGATACAATATCACCATCACATAATGCAACAAATGAACAAAACCCTGTTGAGCCCACCTGAAACCCTTTCAGTGCTGTCACCTTCTGATTACAATGAATATGTACTGTGATGCCCGTTATATGCAGGGAGGAGCACATGGGAAAGTTAGCCCCTCCCCCTTTTTTGTCCTCTGGTCATACAACAACAAATTGTGAGACAGAAGGAGCGGCAAACAGCTGATGGTGAAGATGGCTAATTAAGAGACCTGCCCAGGCATCAAACAGTCCTAAATCCATGACAGACGACAGAGAAGCCTAACGATTATGGAAATGATATTACATAGCCTTCTTTGATCATTGCATCACATTGCATTTCCCCCCCATCATCTCTTAAGACGTGTGTTAAGCAGTGAATTTGGTCACAGAGGAGAGTAGCCTGATCAATAAAGATAGTCTGAAAACACTTTTATCATTAATACACGGCAACACAAAAGACTTAAGGATATTATTATAGATGGTTGTAACTGACTCAAGGATAGTGTAATGATTATAAGAGGCAATAAAAACACACACACACACACTAAAAACTAAAAAAAACTTTAAAAAAAAGCTTCCAGTTTGGTTTTTTCACAGTGAATTAGTGCCATGGGGGAATAAACAATACACGGAATAATTAAGCTGCATCCAAGCAAAAGCTTTCAATGTCCACAGGACAATGTCCTGAAATCAATCCCTGCTGACAACAGAAAGAGATGCTCCCTCTTAAAAAGCTCAAACATGTCTGCTTGCTCAGTTCAGCACTACATACATGTGACCGCAGGCTTCAGATCGCACCTTAAGTTGTGCTTATGCAGATACATCGCTGCTTACTGTCCTGCTTCACTTCAATACAATCCGTATATCAGTGCGGTCAGTGGCAGTAACCTGATTGGTTAATTCTCATTTGTAATGTAATTTAATGTAATTACAGCTCAAGAGTTTCTTTTTCTTTTCTCTCTTTCTGTCTTGGGCATCGTTTCCTGATCCGCAACATCCAAACGATGTCACAATCTCTTTACTCAAAACAGGAAATTCCCTCCAAAGTTTGCGAGCTTTGCTGCCTATTTTGAATTTCATCGCTTTTGCCCGTGAGAGCAAAGCTCTCACCCCCTCCTCCCCATTCCCCAGCGTTTGAAACACACTCAACCACTTGCAACTTTCAAACGGTCATATACTATTCTACACAGGGAAGAGCTGCCACTCAGCTTGGGGTTGCCATGGGGATGAGGACGAGATGACATTAGCCTTGTAAGAAAGACACCAGCGCACAAATCAAAGCGGATGAGTCTCAGGGTTGGAAACCGGAGCACATTGTAATATTGATGCCCACCAGAGTACACACATATGCAGACTTCCAACACCTCTCAGGAGGAGCTGGAAGACACTGACTCTTCGTGGCACAAGCCTCAGAACTGATTGTCACAAATGACGAGCTGAAACGTGATGGGTGCCACATTGGGGAGAGGGAGTTGCTTTTATTAAACAATGCACAGTCCTAACAAGCAGCCCTAACAGCAGCCTCTGCATCTTATCAGCTGCTTATCACAAGCATCTGGCATCAAGCAGCCGTGAAGACTCCAAACTTTTTATAATTGTCTTAGCTTTCTGACAGCTCTATCTGTACTCACAAGCGATAAAAAATCACTTTTACCGTGGAATATTTCCTCACTGTGCTCATGGGAAAGGGTTTTGTAGATGGGATTGGGCTCACCCGTGCAAATAGACACTTTAATCCCACCCACATCTAAAAAAATCCCACCTGTGACTCACTGAAATGAAAGTTAATGTTTCTATTTGAGTCATTTGTTTTTCTTCTTCATGACACAAATGCGATAGTGTACCTTATCAGGTTGTAATTTATCAGACACTAATTAAATGTTTAATTATTTTCCCTCAACTATGAAACAATCTTTTATATCCTGCAATTTTTTTCTCCTGCGGATATCATTTTTAGGAATGACCAAGCATTACCTAACCAGGCAGCATCCAACAAAGAGATCGTTTTTATCCTCTCTCCTCCTTAATCTGCGTCCTGTTAAACCTGATGTTTGTGTAGCCTCTTAGCTAGGCAGGGAGTTCGGAGACCCCTAAACTGGAGCAGTGTTAATGTCTCATTCTGCCACTCAGACCACAGAGGAGCTGAGGTGTTTGTGTGGCCTCGTCTTCTCCGACAGGCCGCGCTCTCTTTTCTTAGCCGGCTCAGGAGTGATGGAGCGGCAGTGTGACATGTAAGAGTGTTTCTGTGTGTTGCGTTCCCAGGCCGGGCAGCAGGGGGACGGGAGGCCCTCCTACACGACCACGTCCGCTGTCACATTGATGAAGGACGGATTGGCTCTGCTCCGATCTGAGCGCTTCATCATGGTGATGTATGGAGCGGCAGACTCAGCTGCAGCGATGGGACACGTGTGTGTGTGTGTGAGTGTGTGTGTGTACACCTCTGTGACTGTTTAGCTAAAAGTTTTCCCTGTTCGGAGCCTCTGCTCCTTTCTTGATCCACATGGTGATGCAGGCGGTTTGCGTTATTATCTATTCATGTCTTTATTGAGAATCACCTGCAATATAAGGGCTATTTGTTCTTACTTTCTTATATTTGAATAATATAATATTCATATAATATTCAATAATATAATATATAATGAATAAATAAAAGGTGCTTAATTTTAGTATAAATATCATAATTGATTTAGCTTTTTTTATTTTATTATCTCTATAGATTGATGGTAAAATATGTTTTTAGTTTTCTTATGAATAATAATATAAAAAGACTGAATGATGGGATAAAAACTGAACAGGTGTACTTTATGAGAAATGTATCCCAAGAACCGGCACTTTCCAGCCCGGAGCAGGACAGCACCAGCACCTGTTCCCTGTCAAACATTACCTCAGTGTGTTGCATCTGCTCTAGCATAACTAGCATTATACCCCCATCTACTTCCTCCCTTCCTGTGGGCAGGGTGTGGTTGTGTGTGTGATCCCCCCCACAGGTCAGGGTCCAGGCCTGAAATCAGATCAGTAGCTCATTGTCTCTCCGGTAAGACGAGAATGATTTTCTAACCTTCTCATACCTTCATGCAAGAAAGAAAGATGACTGAACAGGCAACATGTTTAGAAAAAGCTCCCCTTTCAACAAAAGAACACCTCCATCTGCTCATCTACATCGACTCAATGAGCCGGACCCCCTCCACTGCGCATGCATATGTACAGTATGTCTGTGAGTGTTTGGGTTCTGATTGCATTTTTTAATAGAAAGTGTCTCATGATGGACAATAAAAAAATGTTAAAAAAGAAGATGACACCGCCTTAACAAAGAGAAGCGGTGATGTGAGACGAGGGGGGAGCATTGCTTACAGGAAACCTTGACGATCCAGCTCTTCTTGCTGTTAGCATTTAGTCTGAAAAGAGGATTTCAGCTCACCTTCAGAGAGGCAGCCTATTAGTGAAAAAACCCTAAACAATAAAGGCTGCTTTCAGATTGTGTTAGTCAGATGAGCTCACATCCTGGAACCAGTCTCACTGGTAAACAGAGTGGGAAAATGTTGTGTTAGTTGATGTGGCCAATTAATTATATTGTAAGTCATTTAAAAATCTATAAAAGAAGTATAAACTGGTTTAGGCTGTTTGAGAAATGGTAAGTATGGTATTAAAAAATGCAATACGTGTATTTCAATCGCCTTGAGCGGTGTTACATTGGAGTCTTTTTTAAAAAGGAGCTGTGTCTTAAAAAGGAGTGAAGTGTAAATTATGCATATCATTTTCCCCCCTTTCCATTCCTCTTCTTCATTTTTTTTTTTTCGCAGGAAAACATGGCCGCAGTCCACACATGCTTTGTCCCGCACGCTCTGCTCACCTCCCTGGAGGTGGTCTCTCACACTGGCAAAAAAAAATAAAAGGAATGGGGGGAGTTGGAGGTGTCGGAGCGCCAGTCTGCCTGGGAGAGGCTCTCTCTGGGTGCTGGAGGGGTGAAGGCTCCTCTACGTGTTAGTCTGTTCATGGCTACAGGCACTCAAGTGTGTTATATTGAGCCTGTGGTGTGAGACTGTTAGGTTTCGCCTCATTCTCTCTTTTCCAGCCCTCGCAGGGTAATGTAGCTGTAAAACTAGTTTTCTAAAGTTTTCCTAACATCTCAACAGCAGAGTTAACTCTGCTTTAACAAGGGAGGTTGCTGACCTTCAACAGGCTGATTTCCTGTGTGAAAATAAGCCAAAGTAAATGAGATGATGGGAATACTATATCCAGACACTTGAGGAATTACATAAAATTAGGAGCAAGCAAAAGAAATAGGGAAAAAAAGCACACATTTTGTACAGGATAGCTGATATTCTTGTTATCCTCTTTTACAATCTCCAAATGCTTTGAAAGGAGTCAGAAAATCCTGGTTATATAAAAAAAATGCAGGCGAACGAAGCCAGAGCGTCTCTACTCCTTCAGCAGATGCTATGCAGTGAGGCAGCAAAGTGCAGCTTCACACACTACAAATGCCAGCAAGGTGTTTCAGCATTAGGAAAGTGGTAAAATGCACTAGTGAATAAAGGTTAACTTCATTGTGAGAAACATTTACTGGATGAGTAAAAGCAAAAAAAAAAAAATCACATTTCTGATACTAAATGTAATTTAAAAAATCATAGCTTTAATGTGCAAATATACTCAGCCTTTAAACATGGCAATAGTTAGCTACTCAGCCTGTTTTTCTTCACTACATCAAACTATTCGAGTGCTGCAAAACTACAAGCTCACTTTCACATCATGCTGCTTTGTACAAACAGGCAAAAGGACTAAATAATAACCACTTCCTGGTTTTTGTATCTAATAACCCACTTCCTCAGTGGTGTAAATATCACCATTCTCGCTAAACTTAAAGTTTATCAGGCCTCTTCTGCGACCGACAGAGCCTAGCTTTTATATTTGTAACAGCGCAGCACGAGCACGTTGAGTGTAAAAAGGCTTGGATTAATTTTTTATTCAGATAAACTTCATGCAAGGCAAAGAAACTCAGAACCTGAAGAACAACGTGGGCCTTTGTTTTGCAGGAGAGTCTGTTCCATCCTTCCCTCTACATTGTTCTCTTAACCTGCTTCATGCCCACGCAGGTCAAGTGTCAGCACGTCTGACCCAAATCAGCATGTAAAGGAGCACAGGTACTTCTGCAGCACCAACTGGTTTGCAGACTGGCGCAGAAAGCACAAATGCACCATTGGTGCAGCTGTAGCTCAGGTGGAAGAGCAGTTGTCTTTCAGCCAAAAGGTTAGGAGTTCAATTCCAGGCTTCCCCTGACT
>JBAMIG010000001.1:24714763-24732318 GCA_037177335.1 Kiunga ballochi
CACACACACACACACACACACACACATGGGCCTGTTCCACTTATATGCCCAAACCAAGCAGCCAATCAGGTCAGCAATCAAACACAATGAACATGCGCATAAATAAATAAAAAGACATTTATAAATCGTCTCACTTATAAGAATAATGATCTTTTTAGTCATTATCCATCTGCCCCCCATCCCATAACTTCACCCACAAACAACATAAGAATCAAAACACCAGTAGCTCTACACAAAAACGTGACCAAATCAGAGGATGTGAGTATAAAGTTTCTCCTCAGGTCTGCTGTTTGCCCCCTTCCCCCTCACTGACCCTTGCTTGCTCACTGATCTTTACTCCTAATGAATGACATCCACTCCACCCTGACGACCTGCACATTTTGGAGACATAAAACAGAGAAAAAAAAGACGCGGAAACGTTTGGAAAACAAACTGTTCAATGCATCCCACTCCACAGGAACATCCTAAGCCTGCGCTCTGCCTTTAAACTACCAAATACTCAACATGGCGTCTTTTTCCTGCTGTACAATTAAAAGCATAACCCCGACACGTGTAATTTACAGCCTGTTTGTTCAAATAAAACGTGGACCTGTAGTCTAATAATTGTTTTTATTTTAAAAAATGGGAATAAGAGAAAGATAATACACCTTAGGTAACCTCTTTAAAAAACTGCGCTGACTAATTCCGCACTTTGCGTAAAAATTGTGGCTTTTGAAAGAATAAATGATCGCCCTACCGTTTCAAACATTGTAGGGAGTCCACAGGAAATCCGCGCCGGCGGTCAGTCCCAGCTGCTGTCCGCGTAACCCCTGAATATTTTCTCCAAATGCCCCCGAGTTTCTGTCAAAATTACACCACCATCCAGCTCCAGCACGAACCTACACTGCCGCACGGAAAAAGCCAAGTGTTTTCTCCGTATCCCACACAAAACTGCTTCTTCCTTTTTTTGTTGTTGTTACAAGACACTACAGGCTGTGGCCAGAAACGACTGCTTGCGATGAGTCTCTGTGGCTTTAAAGGCTCTATTGCAAGGCTGGCTCGACCTGTCCTCACCAAGCTCCTTTGTACCAAAGCGCACAGGAAGCGTCCTTACCTTGAACATAGATGAGATGATCTCCTTCCCCTTCTCTGCTCTTATTTGGATACGCGTAAAATGTGCGCTCTTGTTGGAATCCTGCTCCGTATTTCTGTCTCTTGTCTGTCTTTTTGCCTAAATGAAACTGCCCCTGTGGTTTGTTATGAGAGGAAGAAAGCCAATAATCCTTCTCTAAATAACAGAGCGGAGCTAAAAAAGAAAATTCTTGCTCCGGGCTGCCCAAGCGCCTCTGGGCCAAGGATTAGGCTACAATTAGCTCAACTCCACTCTCTCGCCTAAGCAATTTACTCAAGGAAGAGAACGTGATACTCCCCTATTCCTGAAATTATGACTACACAGATATAATAACTTATCTTGAATTTTACGGAGAAAAAGTAGAGCGTTGCTGTTACCGGTGTGAAGTTGTGATTTAGAGGTGGGGGGCTGGAAGCCTATCAGGCAAGTGTCAGTCGCTCAGATATTCAGATTTAGATTTAGCAGATTTTAATCATTGTCATTTCGTCTGATGTAATAGTTCCCCAGGCAGTCCAGCTAGTAGGAATACATTTCCATCTCCATCTCCAACCTGGAATGAAAGTTTAAAGCCAGCCGGGCAGCCATGGTCCTTCACTCCGGCAACATCTGATAAAAGCAAAATAACTTGTTGATAAAGTGTCGGTAAAAGAAAATATGTTAAAATGAGCAGATATCCTTGAACCAATATCTTTCATGCGGTGATTTTTCCCCCCGTGTCCCCGCTCTCCCTTTTCTCTCCCTCCTTTCTCTCTTGCCTTAGCCTAATGTCTGGAGTTGTAACGCCAAATTTCCTGCAGGCCATTAAAATCAAATGACGTCCATGGACATGCATGCATGCTGCTGCAGAAAGCGCCCTCACAACCTGCCTGCAGCCAAATGCGCCATTTCAATTATAGCGCAGGGCTTAGATGGAGATATCTGCACAGAACAACCCCCCCTCCTCCTCCTTTTCCTCCTCCTCACTCCACAGTGAAAGCATGCAGCCTCCAGACTTTTTTTCATGTTCTTGCTTTCTGTCTTTCTTACTTTTTTTAAAAAAAAGAAAGGACCAGAAGATTGCGTTTGATTGTCGTTTTTTTCCAACACGGGGTGACACAATACGGGACAGGCAGCGCTAAAGTGTTGCGCCACTTTTGCAGAAGGGAAAGAGGAGTGAGCCAGGTGCTCAAACCAAGGAGACCATTATTTATTTATTTGCATGTTTGTTTATTTGCGGGTAAATAACGGTGAATAATTGATGCAACACTGAGCCCAGTAATTACCCTGTGCCAGCACCGCGAGAGAGGTGAAACGTTTGTTTCTTGATATCTGGCGCCAACCAGTGTAGGGACTTGTTATTGGTTCCCAGGATTTCCACGAATGTGGTACCAGTCATGGAGCCATCTTCTCAGTTTAATTCAAAGAAAAACAATTCTTTTTTTATGTTATTAGTATTTTCTTTTCTTTCGTTGCTCTGGTTTGTTTCAGAGATGCGCGCTTCAGGAGCATTTTATGGATCATACAGTCACCATTGAGCATAAGGTAGACTATAGGCTAATAAAAAGAGACAATTAAGTACAGTTGCTGGTTAAATTTGACAGCAGAGTTGATGTGAGTCTGAAGATGCAGCTCTCCTTGAAGCAAGCCAAGTTTTGGTAATTAGAGAGGCCTCATAGCGCTCCCTTCTTCCCCTCTGGCACAGATTTTGTTGTTTCCAGAGGTACAAACTGGAGGGGAAACTTGGTTTTTTTCTCATTAAAGGAAACAAGCCTGGAGTTAGTTCAATTACATGAAGTATGCAGGGATGTTGTAAATTTAAAGATTTAAATAGCTTACAAAGTGGCCCGGGGCCCCATCAGTTAATTTCCTTAATTTATGGATTTTATCGGTGTCTGTGTGGAAGAAGTAGGTCATCTTGAGTATTTGTATGCAGTTTTGAGGTTCAGCGAGGAATCCAAACATCTGTCCTCCTGACCAGCACATCAGCAGGTGGAAGGCCATGCCGCTACTTCCACAAAACCAAAATGTTGCAGCGATTAAACTGCTTGCTCCACGTTATCCATGTTATCAGGGATCAGGAATGTTAATCTGAATGTATTATTTGACCTAGGTAATGAGATTATTGATGTCTGGTCTCCGTGATGCCGGCTCAGTGAGAGATAACAGCTCTGTTCTAGTTTCCTTTAAAAAGATTGCGCTACTAAATTCCCTCACAACTTAAAATGTTAGCTTTCCCATAATTTCAGAGGTCAAATTAATATTGATTTCAGCTTAACTTTGAATTAAGCTGGTTAAGCAGCACAAGATGCCACATTCATGAGTGAAAATTTCATTCTCTGTTTGACATCATATGCTAATGCAGTGTATGAATTAATTCATGACCCTGCAAGAATAATAACTTTGCCTCTGGGTTCAAAAGCAGGTGCCATTAGTGCTGTTGCTTAAAGTGGCACAGAGGACAATGCTGCACCTCTCTCCGCTTGCAGCTTAGTCCTCCTAGCAAAAAAGATGAAGAATGATTTTTAAAGCTTTCCTACATTTTATCAATCAAACTTTTAGCAGCATGTAGTTTGCTCAGTGCCCCAGAGGATAAACAGTGCAATGCACTGCCTAAAATGATGGAAAACATCTTCTTGCTCTTTTGCAGATTACAAGGTAATCTTTGAGCGAGACACACATAAACCTATCTGTTTTAGTGAGGGACCTCCACTGGCTGGATGACAGGAAGCTGAAACATAGCCTCTGTGGGTTAGAAGCAACACGGTGCACTGAACATCCCCCTAAATGATTATTGTTCCACATATTGATGCACTTTCTGGTTATTTGACCTATCTTGCATTAAGCAACAAGCATCCTGTTTATGCGCAGGGCTAAAGGTAAATGCCCAGTCGGATCCACATGCTCAAAACATATTTATTCAGCAGTTCTTGCAAAGCCTTCTGGTGGCCAGAATTCATACATTTAATATATTTTTATCATTCTTCATTCCTTTAGGGCAATTGACCAACGGATATCTTTTTTAGAACCACACTGCCCAAGTCTCCCACGTACTGTACGCATCGAGGTGCAAACAGTAGGTACATTACAGTCACATCCGCCCCTCTAAATGCGAGCATTTGCAACAATCTCTTTCAAGCATTTCACATCAGATCAACTCTTCCACTTTCCCCTCTGGCGTGTGGAGAAAGTTTGAAAAGAACATTCAGAACTCGCTTTTAGTAATCTGCATGCCTCGTGGAGACCGGTTGCTGTCAATCGCTCCATTCTTCCAGCCATTTGACATTCTGCTTGATGTTGGTGTGTGTCTGAGGTGCAGCAGCGACACTTATTGTTCATTATTTCAGAGAGACAGAAAGAGATAGAGAGAGAAAGAGAGAAAGATGGGTGATAGGGTGTCAGTTTATTAATAGAATATATGGGATGTGTTGCACACAAACACCTAACAAGCAGAGTGCAGAATTCCCTCAAGTGCTTAAGGCCAGCAATTAAGATTCCCAAAAAGCTGAGCACCACAGAAGTATTTACTGTCTGTGCATCTTCTGAGAGTTGCCGTTATGAGTCAGTTTTACTTGTACAGGTAAAACTACAGTGACAACTGTTTGTTGTCTTTTAGTCTAATCTGGATGCTCACATGTTATGTTGGGATGTTTAGTATTTTACTAAGAAGTTGCACCTTGAAGAAGGAGTTTGCATTTACAGTAGGCTACCTGACTCGAGTACAGTGGCTGCTTCGCTGTGATGCTTTCATGCTACTTTGCACCACAGGAGAAATCAGAAGCAGTATATTATATATATTATAATATAAATAAGTAAATAAACAAATACACAGAAAATAGCTCATTTACCATTATGAAACTTTTACACCCCTGCAGCAGTTTTTATATATGATATGGAAAGTATTTCTTTTGTTGGATACTCTTTGAGGCATTTCTATTTAACTATTTTTATTCTTTTATTTTTGTTTAAGTAACTTATCTCAACATGATTTGTCCAGTCTGAGTTTTTAAAAATGAGAAATAGCTCAACTTAAAAAAAACAAACAAAGCAATGACAAACAACCAGATGTAGCACAACTGCATTGTCTTTCTGCCTTTGTGCATCACCCAGAGTTGGTCCTTTTGGAAGAATCCAATCACACTACTTTTCTTATCTCAGGTACTGTATCATCAGAACTGGGCCAGTCTTCCACATTGTTTAAAGAATCTCTTCTGCTGCCATCAAGTGGTCTGAGGCTCAAATCACAGAACATATACAGGCTGATGAACTCCCTGACACCTGTGAGGAAGGCTGTGAAAAACAGCTGGAGCCTTTTTCACCATGATTGGAGAAATATTTATAATTCTTGTGGATTTATAGTTGCGAGTGTGATGTTGCAAAGTGTGTATTTTAAGGAAGAATACCAAGAAGTTCAGTTTTTTTTCCCTGAAATCTAAAGGTTTTGTCAGAGGGGAAGAGGTGATAATGTGACTTTGTTTTGCATCATCTGTCGTATTTGTCACCAACTTTCTTCTTTTCAAAGTGTAATCCTCTCTGAAGTTCTTTAAAAAAAAAAAAAAGAGAAATCTTCTGAAATGTGTTATTCTCCTTCTGGCTCCCAGAGAATCCAGCTACATCCCTTGAATGTGTGAACAGAGGAAAAATGATCTTTTGCTTTTGTTGCTGCTACTGTTTGGTTAGCAGTAACAACGTGAACAGTGTGATGTCTCCAATCACATCTGGTATGCATCACGTACCATTCCTCCCTCCACAATACCCCTTCGGGGGAAGTCCCTGGCACTGCAGAGCATCCACAGTCCTCATTAGAGTGCATGTGTCATGATGGCATCAACTCACAGCCTTGACTTATGCTTTATATTTACAATCATCCATCACAACACTGTCACCAGAGCGGTCAGAAAGCATGGATTTAGTCATGAATGGTTGGAGCTGATGTTTGTAAGTCATGGTACGTGCAGCCTCCTAAGGGTCTTTTTCTGTCCACAGCCATGTTGTTGGGTCTCGTAACGGCCTGAGACTTAAGCTGGAGTCCCTGTCCTTTTGTTGTGCGCCGAACTCCCTAACAGCTCAGAGAAGGGACAGGGTTTGATGTGTCTTCTGAAGGCCTGCTGCTTTGTCAACACTGAGGCCCCTGCACTGACACTATGGAAGCCGAGTGCCTCAGGGTGACAGGGAAGGGGAGTGGTGGCGTTGGGGTGGGAGGGAAGGGTGGGTCACTGCAAAAGAGAGAGGCAGACAGAGGAGGAGAGAGAGAAGAGAGGCAAAAGGGGGAAGGGTGCCTGCTAGTGCGGCCAGCGCCTGAGGCTAGAGCAGAGTGCTCAGTGCAGCAGACTGCCTGATAGGGACTGAGGCTGCTGGCTGATGACATTTTATGGTCACAACATGCAATCCTACCAACTTTAGTTGGTGAAAATCCAGCTTTTATACACTGAACAAGTGTTTTGTTTTGTTTTCATTTTGTTTTTTGTTGCTGCCACACAATGCATAATGCAGTTTTGGGTATCGTATACCCGCTATTGAGTTTAAGGGCCTGTACAGTAAACACTACAGTGGGTAATCTTATCACATTTTGATACAGTACGTCATTTTTTAATCTCTAATTTTATTTAAAAGAGTTTCAAACGTCTGTGTGTGTTTATTTAATGTGTTTATGTCATTTTCACTGACTGGGATGCAAATGGATTTATTCTGTCATGTGATTGATATGAGCTTAACAGAGGGACTAGAATAAAGTATACAAGCATATTTATTCACATACTTGGTTTTTACAACAGTAATTTTATTTCAGTTCATTCTATATTTGTGATACTCAAGTTATGAACATCTTTGACCTCAGAACAGCAAAGATATTAAGTTTTATCTAACAGAAGTACAAGAGGAAAAGCAAAAGCAGCCTTTGACTTTTCTAAAGATTTACCATTGACTTGCAACAGGACCTAAAGATGTTTGATACCTTCATCATTTTCTATTTGTCTCAATAAGTATGACCTAAAATATTAGTAGCTTTTCAATCAAGTCCTTAAATCAGATAATCTGACCTTAATTAAGCATATTAGACCCAAATGTTAGAGTCTGAGGACAACAATGAACATATGTGAATACCACAGCATGAGATTCTTCTGGTGTCTTATATCTTCTTTTCATAGTAAAAGTATTTTATAGCTGTTGATGTTTTTCAGCCTATCCTTCATACAAAGAAGATTCACTTTTGAGAAGCTTAGGGACTTGCTCATAAGAACAGCTCCCTTCTGATCCTTCCACAACATTTCTTTTAGATTAAGGTGATGAGTTTGACCATTGCAAGCCTTAACGTTACACTTCTGAATATCTGGTAAGAATGACTGTTCTTGTCTTGCAGCACGGTCTGTTTTTTAATCAATATTCATGGAAAGAAGCAGTGATATAACCTTTAAAAATCCAATAATATTTTTCTTAATTTAGTGTTCAAGCTGTAGCAAGTCACCCTGGCCTCCTGCCACAAAGCAGGCCCAAACCATGATGCCACCACTAATGTATTCGTGTGCAAAAAAGGTCTTATGTGTCTATAATAACTAAGCAAACAGCAGGAGGACAGAAAGCCAAATCTTACCTTTAAATAGTTTTAGCTCTCTGCAGGGAGCTTAACCACTGATACCAAAACAATGTGAAAGTTATTCTGGGTTATGACCTTACAAACTGCTAAAATGTTAATGGCTTTACCATTTCTGAAGTACATCTATACACATACTCATGCTTGTGTACAGTGCATGTTCGCGAGTGTGCATAAATACACTACCATTACATTTTCTCGGAGCTTTTCTGGAGAACTCCAGCTGTGTTTGTGTTGTGGTTCCTGAGGTTGGGGGGGGTACTGCTCTGCAGTTACCCCACAGCCCAAGGACAAGCCTGGGGAGTAACAAGGGGAAGGGGAGGAGAGGTTGGGAAAGTATAAAAAACAAAAAGTCACTTCCAAAAAACCGCTTGATGTTTGAACTCAGATTTTTTACATTTGTTTTATGTTTTGCCGGTTAACTAATGAACAAATATTTTTAGTCGAGTTTTTTAGTATAATACTGTTTTTCTTATTATGTTTAGAGCTTTCAAACCAGCAGTCGTCATTGTATTTTACAATGTTGGACAGTGACAGGAATAAAACAGTTCTAAGCCACAGATGTATACTATCAACAACGGTAGTATTTACACTGTGCTTACATCTGATTAGTTTGATTTTATATTTAAATCAATGTAAAGTTGTTAAAACATTTCACAATAACCCTGTTTGACACATCTGGTCATCATTAGTGGCTTCATAGAAACACTGCTGATAGAAAAATAATCAGCGCTAGCATCTTTTTTTTTTTTTTGGAACCAGTGTTTAAAAGGCCTGTTTACCTGTGATATATTTGGCCTGTGCAGTGATTTACAATCTGAATGTACGTGCCATCCTCCAGAGAGCCAGGCAGGGCAGAGGCTGGGTCTAGCCAGAGGCGCTCTTTGCTCCCAGGCCTCCCTGATCCAGACTGAGAAGCTAAGTAGAGCCCCACAGACATCCACTTTGTGATAAGCGGTCATAAGTACTGCTGGGTTTTCAATATAACTCAGCCATGTCTCGGGTCTTGGAGATGGTTTATCCTCTGTTTCAGCTCTGACCTCATTCTATGTCTCTGTCCTTCTGATACATTTACTCTCTGGGATGAAGCCAGTGCAGATGACCAGCAAAGCAAAAGACTGCTGGACACTTGGCAGTTCTTCTTTTGTCAAGAAACAAATCATACTAACAAAACAATACAGTACATTGTTTGTCCATGTCCTTGAATACACCGAAGCATTGTGGGACAGGAGGAGGGAATATTATTCACTCTTTTACTTTAGTTAGATATTATTATCTAAACTTTCCTTTAGGGAAGCATAGAATTCTCATGAGATATCAGGGAAGAATACTGGATAATATGCAGCATTTTCTGTCATTTATGCTGTTATATCTGATCAACATGAACATTAGTTACAACTATTTAAATCATTATCAACTCTAGCTTAAAGAAATATGGCAGATTTGGACTTAATAGTAATAATCCCCATTATTTTCAATATAGTGGTTGCTAGTCTTCCTGTGGTCCCAGTTAAAAACAATTATAAACAAACATAATAATGCAACAAAAACAATAATTAACAATTAGCATCTACTATGACTAACACACACGGTGCATTATCAATTTAAAGTTTTTTTTAAATACATGTAGATTGAGTGAATTCCTCAACTCTGTTGGTAATTTACTCCAGAGTTGTGAAGATCTGAATGAAACAAACCTAGAGAAAGAAATTAGTTCCAGGGTGATTAATAAAGAAATCAGCCACACAAGCATATTGTGTGGAATATGTGTCTGTGTGATTTACATATTTAATATTTTTAAGCATTAAAATTGGTTTACCAGTAAGAATTATTGTCTTTAAAAATATTAATTGATAATACTGACATTTATCTAGAAGCATTGGCCAAGATAAGGTGTAATGTATTTCTTTATACTGGTAGAACAGGGACATTTCAGCATTAGGCGGACAGCCTTATTTTGAATAACCTGAAGCCTAGCCACATCAGTTTTTTTTTTTTTTACCTTATAATAGAAAAAAATTCAAGATGTGATCACACCTGCATGGCGGCGCAGTTGGTTAGTATTGTGGCCTCACAGCAAGAAGGTTGCTGGTTTGAACCTCGGCTGGGGAAAGGTCCAAACAGTAACTTTTCTGTGTGGAGTGTCCATGTTCTCCCTGTGTTAGCGTGAGTTCTCCTCGTGTTAGCGTGGGTTCTCTCTGGGTACTCCGGCTTCCTCTCACAGTCCAAAGACATGCACCATTGGGAATAGACTGATTGGAGACTCTAAATAATAATAGGAGTGAGTGTGAGTGTGTATGGTTGTCTGGCTATTTGTGTTGGCCCTGTGATGGACTGCGACCTAACCAGGGTGTACCCTGGTTAGGTCCTCTTGCCGGATGTCTTGATTTGACTCCAGCCCCCCCACGACCCCATTCAGGGAATAAACGGTAGATAAGGGATGGATGGAACCAGAAACTGGACTACCTGTTTTTATAATAGCTAGAGTGGCAAAGTAGGAGCACCTCCTTACCACAGAAATGATTTTTCACATTTGACTGATTACATGATCTATATGAGGCGACCATGAAAGATGGTGATCCACTGTTACTCCCAAAAGTCTCATTTGTTGAACTTGCTCTAATTTGGAGCTTTCTTTTCTCAACACTGATTGAGATATATTATATAGACACTGTTTGCTTCCAAGTATTTCTGAAACTGCTCACATACTATTGTTTCCATCATTTTTCCTAAATCGGGTCATGTACTTGTGGGGAAGGAGGAAAATGTATTGAACAAGCTGTTCTTATCTTTCAGAATTGTAATTATTTTTGACACTTTCCTCTGAGAAGCTAAAACAGTAAACATCTATTAAATATGTGACACAGATTTACCTGCTAATTTGTGACATCAGATACTTTACCCTTTATATACTCTTACGTTAGCAGACTGACTTTGTTATTCTCTTGATGTGTTTTTAGAAATTGCTCTCAGGGTTCATCACTACACCCAGATTTCTGGCCTGGTTGCTGTTTTTTTTGTGTGTTAAAGGAAGTTCTGTGACAACCTCCAATTGTTTCTCTTTGGCTCCAAAGACAACCCCCTCAGTATTGCTTTTGTTGAGCTAAAGAAATACATCATGTTTAGGTGTTCTATTGTATTTGTGGCATTTTTGGATTTAATTTCTAACGAGCTAACAATTTCTGCAGGTTTAACTTTGTACTTATTCTGTATCCACTGACTCCAGTTTGTTAGTAACCAAACAAATTATTTCCATTTTTTTTTTTTTTTACTTTTTGATTTGCTTGTGAAGAATCTGTTTCATGTGTTTTTCATTTTGCTATAATGTGAAAGTTTCCCCCTTTGGAAACTTGGGAAACTCCATCATCAGTGTCTAATTAATAACACCACACTGCGCTCTGCACTGGAACGAACTGCTGTGAATCTGTGTGGTATAGGCTACACCTGCCTTCTGCCAAGCAACCACTATGCCGCAGCTACACCCGCCAGCCTTCAGGCACTCCTAGATAACTCCTGTCTGATTAGCTCCTTAGGAGGACATTGTTCCAAAAGCAATTCACTAGACTCCCAGTATTAATTTAGTCCCAAGAGAGAGGCCCATCCATCCTAGGTAGGACGGGCCGTGCTCAGGGCCTACCCTACGGCCTACTAATAGCACGGCACCTCCTGGCCTGTCACAATAAGTGATAGTGTCTGCAAGTTTGTTGCCTGGTTGTGTGCTCTCCCATCAGGCAGCGAGACTCCCTCTCTCCACTTTCCTCTTTCGTTCTTTCTCTCTCTATCAGGAGTGGTTTAGGGCAGGTGTCTCCTCTGTCACTTCCATCAGTCAAGCTGCTTGACGAAGGGAAGACACAGCTCAAAACACGATAGGAGCAAGGCTGATTCATTGAAAGCTAGCATCCTTGAAACGGGGCAGAAGAGAAAACAGAGAGAAAACGGCTTTATTTCCAGGAGCTTATGGAAGCTATCATTTAGAAAAAAAAAAAAAAACAAATAAATAAAAAATGGAAAGAGGAAAATGTATAAACTTTTGTTAAATCTTTGGAATAATACAGAATTAAACACACTGTAAAAAGAGAATAGTTAAAGTAACTTAAATTGCACACAACTTTAGTTTGGTAACTTTGCAATTTTAAATCAGATTTAAATATTTAGTTTCTTTCAAATGAAAAATTTGAACCACTCTGAATCTAAATCCAAATCTATGAACCTCGGCTGGAAAAAGGTGGCATGTATTCTTCAGGTTGGGAACAAGGTCCTGCCCAGGTAAAGAAGCATTTTGCGGTCTTTTAAGAGAACAATGGAGCATGAGATCACCAGACACATCTGTGCAATATCAGCTATGATGAAGGTGTTGCACTGGTTTGTTGGAAAAGACTAACAAATGGGCTCTGTAAGCAAGGCTTCTCTCTAGGTATCATGGCCGCTATGCATTCACTGTATTAGTTTTTTCCCACATGCTGCTCGCATTAATGCAAATAAAAAGTCTGTTTTTAATTTTTTCAGGTCATTTAAGCTGTATCTCCCATAGACTCTGCATAGATCCGCTCTCTTCTGATTGGTCAGTGTGATTATGTGTTTCTAGATGTTTTGGGTTTTGTTGCTGAATAACTAAACATAGATATGTACAGTGCATATGTCTGTGGCTGAATGAATGGCATTGCCTGCCATTATTGTTGAAAAAAGACATATACCCACCATAAAAAAAAAAACTCCACAGTGTGATGCTTGAATAAACACACAATCAGTCTGCATCAGCTCTGCAGGCCTGACCTGATGCAAACCCTGCACAAGTGTAAATCAGCCTTATCCTGTTGCATGCATGAGTTGCAGTGTTAATGTATGTAAATCATATTTTAAATTGTTGCCACAGAAAGTTGAAATTTATAGAAGATATTTAATGAATATTTTATTTACTTTCCCCTTGAGCCTCTACACTACCACCATGTACGTTTTCTTGCACTTATGGAATCCGACTGCATGCTGCTGATGAAGTTCAGGAGTAGTCTAATGAGAGACCTGTTTGTATATAAAACCCCTTTTATATTATGTAAAGCTCATAGTGTGATTATTCACAATCAATGAGCACTTTAAAATGAAGAAAAATTGGGCTTGGTTGCAGAGCTTTTGTTTATATTTTTGTTTACATTCATCCTTTTTTATTATGGTGAATATTTTCCTTGTCTGTCTGTGTTTGTTCGCAAACAGCCTGGATATCTTACACTTTTACAGACATTTGTTGGACTTTTACCTTTGCAAAATGAAGCCAGCTGGTCTGTCCTTTCAATTTCCAGGAGATTGATTTTTACCAAAAGGAAAGATGCAAACAGTTCTGAGGTCTACAGGTTCATAAACCTGATGAAAGATTAGTTAAAAAACGTCTCAAGTGTAATATGAAAGCAAATTTAGGAAGATTAATCAGAAGATATTGGTGAATGAGGTTCATTGTAGGTAAATCAATAATAACCTTTCACTGTAGTTTTTCTTTTTAAGCCAGTCTTATAGGAACCATAGTAGTATAAGTATTCAGTTACTTGAAATTCAAATCCAAATTCGTCTGAATTACATGGTGGCGTGTAACGTTTTCTATTTTGCACAGCCAAGAGAGTTTGCATCACAGGTTTCATTATTGGAACGCTGTGCTCCGTGTTGGAAGACATTACTGGGAACTGATGACAAACTCTACAAAAACAAATCAGCAGCAAGAAGAAAGACAATTCTTTATCAGGTCTTTGATGATGAGTCATGTCATCTAATTTAACTTTATAAACTGCTTCATCTGAAGGTGTGGTCGGCTGGAAAGGTTTCTTGCTTCCTGTTCTCTTATCTTAGTTGCCTCCCTCCTCTTGTTCAGCAGCCATAACGCTTTTCCCTCAACCCTCAGTGTGTTTTCATACATTCACACGATGCTGCTAAAAAAAGGGGAACATTTTAATCAACCCAAACGTTTCAGCCATTTCCCAGCAGTTGCATCCTGTACATCCACGGTTAGAGAATCAGTCAGGTTGCAGCAGCATGTGTGACCTCATTACACAACCTTTTTATTGATTACAGTTAGTCAAAGCTGCAGTATAATTTCTATCTAAATCAGCACGTATCCCAATTAGATAACCTTTCAATGACTTTATGGATGTTTGAGGGAGAAATAAAAAACCTAGAAAGTTATGGAGTAAAGCACTCACATATACCGTATATGCTCACCATTGTACTTCATCCTTTAAAAAGAAGTTTGGCCCTATAGCATATGAGATGCAGTACTGCCATCATGTGGTTGTTATGCACTACATGCTTCTGAATGAAAACAATAATGCAGAGCAGGACTGCCAGTAATAACTAACATAGACTTATTTATTAAACAAGCTCGGCTCAGAGAACAATAAATATCTGCATTATAACAAAAAGAAATAAAGGAAAAATGTCAGTTTTTAAATAATAATAACCAGATTCTGCAGGAGTAAATAAGCACAAACTGCTCAATGACAGACGTTATTAGGCTATTCCTTTCGTGATGGCCTCATTGGCTCCATCCAGCCAGATGATACTCATGCATTCATGTTTTTTATAAGTAGCTTGTGATGAAAGACCTCAGTTAGACATATGAACAATAAAATCTGAAAAAGATTTCAGATTTTCAGCTTTCCGTTGAGCTAGTATGTGGGAGATTTTGCAGAGGCAATGATGTTGTTGCGACACAATGTGTGTGTGTCTGGGAGCAGCCTGGTGTGTGTGCCACTACAGTGCACATGTGCCTGTTTGTCTGACAGAACGCTGTCGTCAGAGAATCAGCAGGAACCTGTCATCCACCACGTTAATGCTGGCTCCAAGGCAAACATGAAGATTAACTGAGGAACATATAATAATAATACTTGAAAATTGGAGCAAAGTCTCTTTTTTACAGTCCTCCCAACCAAGGCGAGGTTGTTTATCACTTGGAAAGATGTTTAGTTGCCTCTCTTGTACGTCTGCTTAGAGCCCTTAAGCTGATTTAGCTACACAAGCACGTTCTCTTCAAAGCATGTCAAGATTTTCCACGCACACTAATGAGGTAAATGGATGGCTTTTGTTTTCTCCACAGTTTTAACTTCCCCCAAAGTGCTCTCATGACTTATACAAGAGCTGTTGCGGAAATAAGCCTTGAGCATTTAATCAAATTTCAAACTCTACAGAGTGATCAATTTGTGTTGCAATATTCATCTGTCACACAAACATATACAAGAAATCACATTCACGCAGAAACAAATGCATGTAGCAGCCCAAGAACAATAAAATAGTCTGTTTTAATTTTTATACACTATTTTGAAAGAGGAAACATGCAAATGTTGCTGTGACAGTATTTTTTTAAATCTAATTACCATAAAAGAAAATCAAACTAATGCTACGTATTCTAATCTAATCAAAGGAAATTGACCAAACAAACGATTTCCTCATAAAGCAGGTACAAAGAATAATAATAATTTCAATTCCAAAGCAGTTTTACTTGCTGAGATTAAATGCACATTGGCAGTTATGTTAAATGTAGTTTTGTGAGATAATATGAGCGTACTTACCTTCAGGGATAGGAAAAATTAATTTAATCTCTTTGTGCCCACAAAATAAATCAATGCATTACTACTTTAAAGTTTCAGTGACTTCAATAAAGTCCTGAGTTTGTGTAATTAATAATCAGTAAAGCTGTTAAAACCTTTGTCTTGAACATCAAACAGAATAATTTTCAGAATAAAAAAAGCAAATAATGAACAATTAGACAGTGTAACTTCATCATACTTTCCAGGTAGAAGTTTCTCAATCCCAATGTGAACACTACAGTTTGCAGCTTTATTTTTAATCTCCTGGACATATTATGCATACCTGTAAAACTCTGCACATCAAAGTGTGCTATTGATGTTAATATTCACGGGGTTACAGGGTACCATTTCTAGAAGCATAGAGCTGTCATAACAGTTAAAAAAACACATGTTATAACTTGAAAGTTTGTAAAAATGTGAAATGTATCATAATAGCAGTTGGGATGGGTTCCAGTCCCTCTCAACATGACTGCAAGGAATAGATGAGGAAGCATAAGGAAGGCTTTTTAAGACTAAATAAAACCCTTTTCTTAACCATTTATGGAAATAGTTTGAATGTAAAAATGAAAAAGCCTTGATGACAGATTATCTTAATAATGTAAATAAGCCTGGCAATTACTTCATGAAAGACATTAATATTATATACTGTACATGGTCAACTCTGTATTGATTGTATGTTACAAAGTAAATATCGCTTCTCTTGAATACCATCAAAACATCAGTGGACACTAGTTTTATCTAGCCAGCATCTGGTCTCCAATCCACTGGAAAAGTTAGTTGTCAAATATTGAATAGGTGTGCATAATCCAGTTTTTATGATAGTTTTTGTATTAAAATTAATTATAACAAGAGAAAATAAACATTTTTGCATTCAGTTAGAGTGAGCGCTTTATGTTGATCAAATTTCAGAAACCAGAATGAGACAAAAAAAACAACAAACACATTAAAGAAAAAGAAAGTGAACACATTGAAAATGCTAAAAGACAATTTATTAGTAGACACTTGTCAGCCAGACATAACCACCTGAAAATGTCTTCCTGAAATACACCATTTAGTTGGCAGTGAAAAATAAGGCAAAGGGCTTAAGATCATTTTTTACACTTTTGCACCAACAGTAAGTTATACATTCACTTGTTAACTGTAATTATGCTTTTGATAAATTTGTTGCAGACACCCACATATCAAGAAAGCTTTATTTGCTGGAGGGCAGAAAAAGAGAGATAGAGAATAAAACTCGTCATAATGCAGTAGCATACTACTGTGTTGTCCAGAGCTAAGCTATACCTAACCCAATCACAGCCTAAACAAAACTTTAATATTTGGAATTGCGAAAGCCAGCCTTATACTCACAAGTTCATACAATTACCATCAACATGAAAGGATAAAATCAGCAAAATGATTAAGATTCGCCAGAAACTGATTATAGGGTGGATACTTTGTACCTGCAGATACAGATCTTCATGTCGTGAACATAACACTTTCAATCACTGCTATGTTTTGGGAGACAAGCCAAAGTTTTTCTTTCTCTCCATCATTAAGATTAATCAAATCCCTCTTTGGTGTCATAGTCAGGATTCTGCGTTACGTTTCTCTAAGCCTCTTGTTTATGTCTTTATTTAGAGTTTCCATATCATACAAATCAGTTGTTGTTCTTTAAGTGAACAATAAGCTTTAGGTGAAGAGCAAAAATAATAAAATCTCACTTTCATTTGGCCTTGACTCAGATACTCAGCAGATTAAATATGCTTTTGCTCATTTTTATCTCACATTGAAACCATATTTAACATCTTTATTATCTGATTGATTTCGTTGAAGCGGTCGATGAATTGACCTGATTGCTTCTGCCATATGAAATCCAGGTATGTGTGCAGTTTAGTGCCCATTCTAATGTGTTATGATTTGAAAGCTTGATGGTGGACATATAGCAGTCCGCTAAGTGATGGTCCACTCAGGATGGACTGTAGCTGTGGTGTGCTCTAACAGTATGTGCCTATACTTTATGTTTAGAAGAGACACAAGAAGAAAGAGTGTAAAACATTTAAAAAGCTTATTCAATACCACACACCCACACATACACACAGGTTGTTATGAGCTAAAAACTTCATTAGCAATGGGTGGAATGATGCTAATCAATGTAGAGTCTATTATTGTATCAAGAGTCCAAACACATCAGGATTATGTAATCAAAGAGCTCATTTCCAAAATTGATATATCCATTTTCCATTGAATGAAGGCTTTAATTCCCTGTTAAACCTGTTTCATTTGATCAAACTTTGTGCTTCCCTGGTTTTCTGCTGCTGGTGGATAATTTGTT
>JBAMIG010000001.1:24732418-24754580 GCA_037177335.1 Kiunga ballochi
TAATTCCCTGTTAAACCTGTTTCATTTGATCAAACTTTGTGCTTCCCTGGTTTTCTGCTGCTGGTGGATAATTTGTTTTGGAAATAAACTCTTCAGTGATGCAACACTATACTGGTATTACTGAGAAAGGGGTAAATGACATCAAAAAGGAGTTAAACATACTTTCACCAAGAAGCACTAATATATATATATATATATTTATATATATATGCATATTTTAGAAATACATAGAAAAATATATAGCAATCTGAATGCCCATTTTACAATTCTACACAGTAGAGTCAGAAAGAGCCTGTACAGTGGTGTAAAGGTGAAACATACAGAGGAGTTGCTGTCAGGGAAAGATGTTCACGAGCTGTTCAATGTGGTGGACAGTGAATTTTCAGTCCAGTCTTTTTCTTCATCACATTTGTAACATCCAAATGATGCATTTTTTAAGAACACATGATCAAAGTCAAATCTAAAACATCCATTTGTTACTTTATTTAGTCTTTTTTCCCTAACTTTTTCCTAGTTTCTTTTAGTTTCCAGTAGAAACTGGATGACTGGGAAGTCTGCAACACTAAAAGGTATTAAAGAAAACAGACAGTAATACTGTGCCCTGCAAGTACAAAGATGTACCTTTACTCAAGAAAATACCTATGATGGAGAGCCCACAGTACATGTATGTGTTAGACCGCACAAACCTAACGCATACCTGACAATGTTAGAAATATAAAAATGCTACAATAAGTGCACACAGTTTTTGAGTGGGGAGCACTTGACACATCTTAAAGATTTATATTATTTATAGACTTTTATTTAGTTGTGTTTTGTATTTAGTAAAGCCATTCACATGAACTATCTGTTAGTGTACACTGATGCAGAGCAGTATGCTGATGCTCAGCCTGCTGTTGGCCAAATAGGAAATCCAAATTTATCATCGATAAAACAAGCTGTTCTTTTAAAAATCAAGGTGAGGTCAATAAGAGCAAAATACCTATTTATTAATACCATCTGACAAGGAGTCCCAGTACACAGAAACCCTTTAAAACTTAATGTTTAGAACGTCTGTATAAAATCTTGTTTATCGCCTCTTGATACACAACTCAGATTCTACTTGACTCACAGGAAGGTATCATGTAAAGCCTGCCTAAATATAATACATTTTTAGGTAATTTTATGTTCTGTTTGTTTAACTTCTAGCACTTTCATTTTCCTCAAATTTTAGAAAAAATAAATGAAACTGAATATATTTTTTGGTTAATTCCAAAGCAAAATATTTTTTTGTTAAATATAAATGAGGTTTCTCTTCTATCTCTCTGCTTAGATTCAGAAGTCCAAGTGAGAATGTGAGCACATGTACTTATGATACCTAAGATTGCTCTCATGGTAGAGATGCCGTGGAATGGGACTGAATCAAAGGTCATTGCAATCGTCAATCAATATAAATCTTTAAAAGGCTTAGAGTAGTTAAACATCATGTAGTCCATATAGTAGAAGTCATATACTCGCTGTCTTTCCAATGTGTTGACCTGTGAAAAATACTTTTCTGTAATCGACATAGAGGTTCGCGTGTCTCTCGGGTTCCTGTCTTTAAAATTGGGTAGCGTGAAGCTGGACGGTGCCCCAATCAGTCGCAGGAGAAAGTTGGATTCTTCATCCATGTTCTCAAACTTGCCAATTATGTCATAGTCTATGAGACAAGGGTGGCAGAGCTGGTTTACCTGCTCCCAGTGGATGTCCATCCCCACAGGTCGGTGGACGTCTAACAGGTATTGGATGAATTCCTTAAATGTGACCCCACTGCCTGTCTTTAGGGCTTTGGTTGATGGGTGCATCCTGTATTTGGACATGATGGCTGTCCCGAACACAGAATGGTAATATTCATTGGGGTTCTCAAACTTGTCCCTGAAAGCTGAAACGAGTCTCTCGAAGGGTTCACGGACAAACACGATTTTTTTGTACGTTTCCAGACGGTGCTTGATTTGATTTGGGTTAAAGCTATCAAGGGTCTTTATGTATCCCCCAAAGTGAACGGCATCATGTTTAATGCTCTGAGCATTGGAGGCCTGGCCTGCCAGCACCATTAGGGTCCTCTTCCAGTTTGAGCAGCCTGCCTTAGGCACCTGGCAGTACAATAACTTATACTTGTCCTCTACATAGAGGAATTTGACATGATTACGTGTGATAGTCTTTGAGATGTTGCTTTTGTATTTAGCACAGTTGTCCTTCATTAGCTGCTTACGTGCACCAAAGATACTGGAAAGCTGTGTCCAGCTTTCTTGGGGACTCGAGCCAGAGGCACTGGAAGAGGAAAATGAGGATAGAGAAGGAACTAGAGATGAGGAGAAAGCAGAGGAATCCGAGGGTGAGGATAAGGAAGCATTGTTGTGAAGGTTCAGATGACTTGTTTTGAGTAGTTTGCGTTGTCTTTTGGTGACCTGGACGGAACCAATAACATGCTCCAGGGGCATACTGGTGGGCTTATGTCGGGTTTTTTCAAAGTGTGGAAACTGCATTGGAGGGATCAGGCTGGACAGGATGCTTTCTTCTGCTTGGAGGCCCTGATCAATCTCAGCTTTTTGCCTCTCGAAGTCCTGCGTAGAAAGTGTCTGTGAGAGAGTGATAAAACAAAGTGAAACTGATGAAGCAAACATGTGTTTAGGGGTAATGTGAACATGCATTTAGGAACAGAAGGTTAATCCTTGACTGATGAGGTAAATCTGAGCTATAATGCCAGAAGAACATGCTTTATTCACAGGCGACCACATGGTGGTGCTGTTTCACCACTACTTAAACAAAGGTCTAACTGTCAGAAGCAAATGTCACACTGCCCAATGCCATCCATGACCTATCAAAAAAACTAAGCTGTAGTGCCATTTAAATGTCTTATAAACACATAATGGAGAATCTAAATTAGAATCATCTACTGCCTGATTACCATTAGACGATGCCCACAGTCATCACACATTCTGACATTTTATTTCAATTAAACACCCTAATGGTGTCATAAAGCCAATGGACTGAATGTATAATTTTAATTTTACAACGGACAAGGTGATGAGGCCATCATGAATCTCAGGCCCCTCCTCACTGACTTAAAAGGCCATATTCTTTCATCAGCAAGGACATCTAGAGGGAGGCAAAAAAACCCTCCTCTTTATCTGTTTAATGTGCAAGATTAGTTGAAAGCTGTACACCAAGCATTTCATTAGGCACTGTAAATGTCTCACTGGTGCAAATAAACACAAAAAAGTAGAGACCAGGGGACAGTTAGAAGAGCAAAGTATAAAACACTTTGCGTTTGAAATGACTTTATTTAAATCAGGATTTTCTCTTAATTTGTTTTACTTTGTGAATTTGCTCCCTCAAATACATTCCTTTTTAAAGAAGATATAAGTCTTTGTTTGTTTTCTTATGCAAACTTTTTTTTTGGACAGATCAAATAATTTTTCATCTCAGTTTGAACTTTTATGTAAAATGCATTACATAAAGCTTTGTATGTAGAAGTTTCCAAAATCCCTAAACATATTTTTATGAATTAATGTGACATTTTTTTATGAATGCTTTCCGGCTTGGGAAAGCAAGATGAAGTCAGATGCTCAAGCAGAAGTTGTTCTAATAATCAATAAATGTCGGAAGCAGCCCTTTATCAGTCTGTGTGCAACTCCAGATTCACAGAACAACACCAGCTAAATGCTGCAGAATTGTTTGGTGAAAAGAGGCGACGCAATGCCTGAAACCTTTAAAGCCGAGGTGTCAAGATCTAGTCCCCGAGGGCCGGAATCCAGCAAGTTTAGCTGCTTACCTGCACTAACACACCTGATGTAAATCAAATAGATTCAACTGCTTCTTGTCAACTTATTTAGTAATTTCATTCAGCTGTGTCAGAGCATGGAGACAACAAAAACCCGGTGGATACCGGCCCTCGAGGACCTGAGTTTGACTTTAAAGCATTGTTTAAATGACGAGTTTGGGAGTGATCATCGGGATTTGGAGTATCGTCTGTCAGTGGATCTGAACTTCCATATTTATCAAAGTGTCTCCCGAGACAATCTAAGTGTGGCTTTGTGCCTGCTGAAGTTTTGGTAGAAGTTCAGTGATGCAGTGGTGGACTAATCCTTCAAAGTAAAACATCTTCTGAAAGGCTTCAAATAGAGTTTTTTTTTTTTTTTTGTTAAACACCTTTAGGTCTTGCAAAAAAAAAAAAACATGTTCATACATGACATTAAGCTGATGAGGAACAGTCCGACATTGGCTCTATCTGCAGCAACAGAAAAAAACTTGTTTGACTTCTATGCTGCCAGGAATTGTTATTATTATTATTCTTAATAATAATAATAATAATATCTGTTTAACATTTCAGTTTATTATCAGCATTTATTTAGCTTGTGTATGGTCTTTGGTTCCTTATTGCTTGCTCTTTTTGAGTTTATGCAAATCCAATCTTGTGCATATGGCTTCAGTTTGCTAACTAAACCATAGGTTTGCTTACATTGTGTTTTTAACTCAGAATGAAGTAATTCTGAATTAAAGTATTTTTTTTAGTTTACATGAAAATACTAATTCTGAATTAAGGTTTACATTGAAGCATGTTGATTCACCTCTTAATTTAGCTGACGACGGACGTGACGCACGTACGTATACCAGAAATAAACAAACTCACTTCCTGCTTCTGGTGTTTATTTACAACATGAAAAACTACATAACAAGTACAGTTTTTGCTTCAATTTTGATCATATTTTTTTAAGTACTAGCTTGACACAAAGATACCACTTTACTTTTTTTACAGCCTCTGAGGAAAAAGATAGAATATCAAAGAGGAGAGGCAGGATTCTGCTTATGCGTGTAATTTGGTGGGAAAAGGTCATGAGGATGCGCAGAAAGACCGGAGTTAACTTGAAATGAAATTAATGTTTCCATAACAGAAGAAGGAATAACTCCAGCTTTTACATGAGAATAAACTAGCTTACTTACTTTCATTCAGGCTTAAATGCTTACATGGTCATTTTTAAAAATCTCTCTAAGCAGATTTAAAATTCTCATGTAAACGTGACGAATGTGTCGTTCACACCCTGTGGAGTCTGTCGGTTCCGCTGAGATCGTTTACTCACTAAAGTGACTGAGGGAGGTCAATCCTCTACACAGATGTTATCAGACTCGCTGAGAGGTACAAGGCTCGTTTTTTCCTCTCTCAATAGATAACAGGTGGTAGCAACCTGTGTGTCTGTGTTTTGGGAGAAATGAGTAAACACATACCTCTCTGGACTGCCGGAGAGTGCTTTCAAGCTTCATGTCTGGAAGACAAAAAGAGAAAAGCAAGAAAATCAAAACTTAAAAGATTAAAAACCTGTTTTGTTCCCGTGAAAGTTAAGCACCCCTGATGCATCAGGGTTACGATAACTTGTGGGTCTGCTTTTGATCCACAATAAACCAACACTGCTCATCCTGAGGGACGACAGGTATCTGTAATGAGCTGCAACATGCATGAAACATTGGTAAATCTGTTGTGTTTTTAGACATTAGCACTGAGGATGAAACACAGAGGAGAGATAAACAAGAAGTAAATAAAAATAACAAACTGAAAGAAAAGCACAAAGCAATAAAAGTTTTTAAAAATATAATCAGTAAAACAGATGAAATAGTAAAACAGGAAACAGGCGGATTGTTGAATTTTTCAGTGATGAAGACACAAATTGGTTTTGTGGCAGCCTTGGGGACAGGTGGGATGTGTATTGGCAGATGTGTGGCAGCAGGACAGACGATGTGTTTAGTGGTCTGTCTCCAGCTGGACATCTCCTTTCGTAAGGTTCCCCCTTCGTGCTGATGTATAATCAGGCTGACAGCTCTGACTGGCACTGCATGGCTACTGATGGGGGGGAGCAAAGACACCTCTGCCTGAGTGGCTTGTCACTTCCAATTTGAGGATGGAAGTGATAGAAACCTGCGTGAGGGAAATTTTGGGAGGGGGTCTGTGGATGCAGGCCACATCCCTCGCTAAGCAATGAGATGTGCAAAGCTCTAACTCTAACACTAATATGCCTCAGTGGGAAGGGAATAAGACATGTTGCCCCGATGCAGCGTTTGGTTAGATTAGTATGCGCTGGGCAGCTTTGTGTTACTATGTGGCTCTGTGTGTTGAATCTTCGTCTTCATTCTTCGGAATGAGACACTGGGGGAAGAGGCAGACGGAAACAAAGAGGGGAGGAGGTCTAAGGAGGTGGCCTGTGACATTTGCTGGTCTTGTCTGGATGTTGGCTTATTATTTCATTTAATCACCTTACTCTAATGATAGGATGTGCCACGTGTTACATTGCCACACATGGAAGGCATGAATATTTATCACAACACAGAAAATGTACAATTAACAAGGAAACATGTAAAAAAATACAATAACACTCTTTTAGGTGTGCTTTTCTATACTAATGAAGCACTGCAAACCTCTTCCAGCGCCACACAACTTGTCACAACACATGTTCGCCTATTGATCTTGAACACCCCAACAAAGCAGTAATTGAAATCTCCAAAGGTTTAATTGGTTCCTTCTGAAAGGTTCTGGGTCTGGTCCCCTGTTACAAGTCTGTCATGGCTGCCATTATGTCGAACTTTCCCTTTACCATACTTTTCCACTAACTAGCAAAATATTATTGGCTGTAGATTATCGAGCTGCAAAACATTCAGTTTGTTTCGTTTGATTTAATGTTAGATGTATCCTCTGTTCTACAAAAGGAAAGACTTGGCAAACAAGAAAAGATGAAAGGCAACCAGGGCTAAATTAGACTGAAGCCCAACAGGGCATAAGGGACATGCAGTCATTCTGTTCATAACTCTGTTACAAAGCTGGCTTGTTAAAGCTGGTTTGAAATGAATCTGACAGGTTTTGATGTGATTTGATGAATCAAAGCTTGAAATCGGTTTCAGTGAGTGAAATCTGACTCTGAGAAAGCAATTCTCTCTCATGTGAGGAGCCAGAATTACATTTCATAAGAGCAACATTTTTCCATGACAGACTACAAATGAAACAAGTAATATGAGTATGCAAACTGAATTTCAGGGGGATTTGTAAACATCATTTATCTGTGTAGTATCCATTTGGTTGAAGCTAATAGTTTCTGTTTGATTGCAATTTCACACTCACTCAATTCTACTCTGTATAACTATGCTATTGATTTTCGCTGCTGTGCAGTGAAACGGTGATAAATTGTTAAGAGCTGAGCTTCATTGTGTGAGATACAGAAAATTTGTCCCAGTAATTCCACATACAGATTTGGTCAGTACCAAACCATTTCTTGAAGTTACAGTAAATGATGTCAGAGTAAACGCTCGGGTCGAGGTATAATCTGGAGGTTTAGGAGATGCTCTTGGGGTTCAATGTTTCCAAAGTTGTTGTTTTTTGTATGCTGAAGTTTTTGCAAAAAGGACCGTCGCAGAGCTGCTGTGTGGATAATTGGATATGGTATAAATGCACTGCAGTTTGTTTTCACCTCCTGATATTGAAAATCTGTTTCTGGTAGCTCTACTTTTTACATTCTTTAAGGCTTCAGTAAACAAGTCCACATATAAAGCATCCTCCCTTACAGCTCAGATTTAAAAAGGGCAACTATTAAATCTTGCTTTGATATTTTTCTATAATTTTTCTGATAATTATGTCTGATTGGAAAGCCGAGTAAGCCTTTGAGTTGTGTCCTGTTCCCCTTCTAAAATAACCTTGAGCAGCCACTTTTCTTCCAGACAAAGCCTCTGAATATTCATGCACAGCCCAGCTTTGCTGCAAGGATCCATATAAGCAAGGGCCACATCATTAGCGCATCCATTATCAACTGTCTCTCTTTAACAGTCTTGTACAGCTCACTAACACAGACATACATCAAACATCATCCTTTTCCCTGCCACCGCTGCTGAGGAGAAGCAAAGGACAAAAACAATGTGAAATAATGAGCTTGTTAAGTGAAGGCTTGTGGCTCCTGTGCTCAGGGAGAACTTGTTAAATCCTTGTTTTTAACCAGAGACAGTCCAGGAGGGAGCTAGACACCAGACAAGGCGTGTCCAATTCCAGCCCACTATTCAGATTAGGCAGTCTTGCTGCGCCTCCATAAACCTTTCATTAGTCATTCACCACACTGAGCTGCTGTGACCCAAACCAGCTGCACTCCTTTCTCTCCCATCAAACCACCCACGCCTGCACCCTGCGCAACCGATCCTCCTCCACTTGACTCTTTGTGGAAATACGAAGCACAGGCGTTCTAGTGTGGTTTATCAGAGGAAAGGGGCTTTAAAGTGAAGGTATTAGGCTTTGAGCTGTGGTCCATTGATGTTTTAACTTGTTGTGGTAAGAGATAAAACGATGTTTCAGCTGGAGCTGAATTCCTCCCGGACGGGGCAAGAGAGAGCAGCTGCTGGGGAGGAGAAAGTGATGGGTGAGCAATCAGTGATTCGAGATTAAAGATGTGCTTGAAAAGACTCTCCAAAGACAAAACACCAACCGTCTAACATTTGTGTGTATAATCATCAAAGCGCTGGCTTTTGAAAAAGAGCTTTGGAGAAAGGTATGAATCATTGTTTGCAGCACAAAAAGTGCAGGTTTGTCCCAGAAAAAAGAAAATCAACACATTCTTGAAAGCGAGCAGTGAATAAAGCAAAATGAACACTCTCAAAAATCTGAATGTTTTCTGCAGCCAAAGACACGATGCTGGTTCAGATCGCCTCGATATCTCCAACAAGAACCTTATACAGTTGCATAAAGAGACTTATAACAGGATAATGTGCTCCCATGGTCAGTTCCACACCAAACGCCGGTCATTGAAAGTGAATTATCCGAGTACTAGTAGTATCCGAGTTTCTGATGTGAGGGGAACAAAGTATGGAAACAGTGACAAAACAGTGGTTCCTGCCAAGACTCAGGCATTGTGTTTCACAGATGACATCTTTACTGCTTGCTGCTGCTTAGACACCTCATTTTTTAAAATACATTTTCAAGGCTTTTTATAGGGAGTTTTCTTCTTTACCCCTTATAACATAAACATTACAGAGAAAAAGTGTCCTTTTTACTTTACTCCATTCATTTGACAAGTTTAGTTTTCACATGAAGATGTTTCATAAAACATGAAGCATATAAAATACGATCTACTATCATTTCAACGTATGATGTTTGTCTGCTTCAGCCAACGACACCGATTTTAAGCACATATTTATGCATCATCACCCTCTTGAACAATAAAAATATATTACATGATAAATAATAGAGCTCTCACAATGGTGATTCTTCTGCAGAGCGAGCTCTTCTTCTTCTCCGGTTGTACTTGCAGACTTTAAATTGCCTCCTGCTGAAAATGCATGAGAGCTGAGACTCAAAAAATTGAATTTAAAAGGAGATTTTTGAGTTTTACAAGCTGAGGAAACTGCTTTGCAGGGTGGTAGACCTCTGCGGATTTGCTTTAAAAAAATCTGTTCATATCCATAAAGGGAAAAGGATCCACAAACTCAGATTATAACTATTTCATGGGTGTTTAGTGATTAAACGAATAATTATTTCTCCATCAAACAGGGTAATAGTATGTCTTTTTTTTAATTAAGAAATTAATCGGTTGATGCGTCCAAGAATTCTCACCATCAGTCGCAATTAAACAATTAAATTAAAAGCTCAGAAACAGGAATCCCAGACGTCTCTTACTACATTCCTTTACTGGTCGCAGTTACATTATAGCTACATTTTTTAATGTCTGTTCTTTTATATATCAATTACACTTATTTATTGTGTCTTGTTTATTTCAAGTACAGGGTAATCAAAGTGTTCAGCTTTATAGAGACGGCTATTTGTCCTTTTAAGTTCTATCTTTGTCTCTGCAGAAGCTTCATAACGACTTTCCCCCCTTTAAGGCAGATTATTTCCGTGACCTCATGATATATTTATAGGAGCCTGAGATGAGCAAAGTGAAAAAAATGACAAGCTGGAGAGTAAAGTGAGCATGCTAATGATGTCAGTAAGACTATGTTAAGTTTTGCTTTTACAAGAGGTCTTCATTCACACTACCTTTGTATGTAATATAGCTATCTATTGATCTCCATTCTGAATCCCATAACCACCTGAGCGCATTTCTCTTTTTTATTTACTGGGGCAAATCAAATAAATAGATTACTTGACGTTCAAGAAGCCACATGTGGGCTTCACCTCCACCTCTGACAGCCATTCAAGGTCAGCTCCTGCACTGTGTGTAAATCACCACAGACGTGCTCTTTCATTAGTCAAAATTCCAATCAAAAGTAGGACACTTCCTCCAACACCCCACGTTAAATCACCATGCCTTCAACAGCCCATAAATAACAGATGGTTTGGCTCATAATTGTCGGCTGAGGAGCAAAGGCTAAGCACACAAAGAATACATCAACATCCAATGATATATAAGGTGCGCTCAGCAGAAGGCTGCGTGATGTGGACCCGTCGGCTGCACCTCCACCTTTGCATTATTTTAACAGCACTTTGCTCAGAGGCAGAACAGCAGCTCAGCTTCTTTATTATCACTTTGATCATCACTCCTCAGTCTAAGTTCATGAACAGGTAAAAAAAAAACTGTTTTTAAGTACTACACTGAATAAAATACCATGAAATGCTTTTTATAAAACCAATAGAATATTGTAGGCAGTCATTAAAAAACACTAAGGTGGGAAGGACAAAAGACCCCAAAAATTGTGATGCTTCATTTAATGATAAAAAAAAATGCTGTCTGTGAGATGCACAGATGTAGGTAGCTATAAAAATCTTACTCATGTTTGAATTCTTTCTAATGTTGGAAATTTGGCCGCGGCCCACAGCAGGAGGGAAAATAATACATTTGAAAGATAGGAAGATACTGATGTGTGTGTGTCAGTGGGGGTGGGGGGTTCGGGGGGCTTCAAATAGGACACAGATCACAGCTATGCCAATTCATTTTGACAACAATCTTTTATACGAGTCGGTCCTACTTGGGGTACTTTCAAGGTTGGGAGTTGGACAGACCTCTCAGGGCAGATTTCCATGGAAACAGAGAGTCAGAGAGCTGTGCGTGGGGATGTTGTGGGAGGCGCTTGTTTTATGGTGGAGAGGAGCTTGTAGCTTGTAAGATGAAGGACGTGTAAACAAATGGTACCTGTCAGCAGCAAACTCCAGGTTAAGTGAATTAGCTCAGGCAAGACAAGGTGCTACAAAACGTCTAAATTCAAGCATATTTAGTCTTTTTTTTTCTGTTTTCAGCAGCATCAGATGAACCTACTGCAGGGCTACCTATGTGGATTTCTTTATAGACAACAAAGGCAAAGTGTTTGGGCACGAGGTGACATAAAATAATGGGTGATTTTAGAAAACTCTGAGTTTGGAACCTGAATTGCTCTATTTTATGTTAAAATCTGCCAGCAAAGCTGTAGTGAGGAGTTGTGGAACTTGCAAACAAGAAAATTCATATATTTGACAAGAAAGCAGAGTTGTATTTATGTGTACAAGCAGCTTGAGAAAAAGAAGACTGACACACTGTGAAGAAAGAAACAGGGACAACAAAAGCTTTGGATGGACGGACTGAAAATCGTTTGACAAGAACATCTTTCTTGGAATAATATCCTAGCGAATTATTAAAATAGCATCAATTTGTGGACCTTTGACAAGAATAACTTATTTTAATCCATTGTTACTGCTTAACTTACTAGCTATACAGCATTGTCTTCAAACTAGCAAAGCGAGCACTACACATGATTCTAATGTTAAGTTGTACCCATCATTTACATGTAAATATCATATACAGTCTGTGATGTGCTGCTTTGTTATCCGTGCTAACAGAGGTTGGAGTCTATCTAGCTCAAAAAAAATCTTGTTCTTAGGAAATAGAGTTTTAATCTCAAAGATCCCTGTTTCCTGCCTGGGTTCATAATTTAAACATAGACTTCTCCAGCTAAATTTAGACCATTTCAAGTTTGAACTAGCAGTTCAGTCCTTATTACCTCATTTACATACTACAGAAACAGCCCCTAAATATTTTAGAAGCTCAGCTGAAGTCCCTCCATCATACTTAAACACTAAAAAAAAAAAAAACATGTAGGATTTTATTGTTTTGTTTATTCTAAAATGATTTGACTTGTGGTGTTGATGTTGGAAAATAAAATGCTTTAACGCATCTTTACCGATTACACCTTTAAAATACCACATGGGTTGTTTGCTGATGCTGGCCACAGTGACATATAGCAACATTTATGGAGTACGTTACATGTAGAGGTCATATGAGCAACTACCAAGTGTATATTATATAGAAATTACATTAAACCATAACTACATTTTACCCAAGTGTTCCTTCTAATAATTAACTGGTGGTATTACCAAAAAATATATTCAAAACATTAACTTCCCGCTGGTAAAAGACTATGATTTTATCAAAGTGTCTTTAGTATGGGCTATTCTAAATAAAGAACACATTCTGTGATTTTGATTTGAAGATAAGAGCTTATAAATTAAGTTGTTACTATAAATTAATGTACAAAATGACCTTGTTTGGTTGGGATTATTGTATTATTGTATTATAGTATTATTGTGTAACTTTCCAACCTGAGAACTCTTTGGGTCTGACTTGGTTTGACCCGCAGCTGGATTTGAACACATTGGCCATTTTAGACTTGCAAGCTAATTTTAAATAGAAGGAAGAAGACCCTGAAGGTGGATGCGAGAGGAGAAAAAGACGATACTTCAGAACAGGTCGATTGCAAGATGAATGCGGACTTAGCTGTCGTTACGACATTGGAGAAGCGCAATTCAAAATAAAAGCCTGGAGATTTGTGATCCCTGAACTAACAGGTGACACCGGGTTAGAAATCCATCAGTCAGGGGGTCTCAGTGTTTTATTTTTGCCACTCAGAGTGAGATGTTATCCTACAAGTGGAAGCTACTCTCACATCCACAAAGGTAAACTGTCGTGCAGGCACTAATGAGTATCCTCACACCTGCTTTCAAACAAAATAAGCTCAGCGTGAAATGACAAAGTGTTTAAAAGCTAATGATGACACATCTGCACACCACCAATAACTCTGCTGTGGCCAGTCATTTTTTCTGTTCATAAAGTTCAGAGAAAAAGAAAAATAAGCAGTATATAGGCCCAACACCAGTAAGAGCTGTCAGTAACAATTTTAAGCTATCTTTGAATAAATTATAAAGGCACAAATCTTCCATGGATCCAACACAATCATATGTCAAGCTCTGCAAATTGTGATGTATGGGTGTTTGCTTGACTGCCAGCACGCTCGTGCTTGTTTGGGGGTAAACTCTTTTGCGCTCACACGAAGAACATCCACAGTTATAAAAGAGTGACTGCTAACTTTTTTCTCCTTCCCTTCCTGCCGCTTATATAACAATCACATACAAAAGGACTTGCATCAGCAAAAGCCTTATGTACTTCCCTTATCCCTGCCACATGTGACATTCAAATAGATACATACCCAGGGAGCGGGACCTCTGAAAACGTTTAAAAGCTGCATATTCAGCTGGTTTGGGCACATCAGTTAAATACAATAGTCCAAAGTTGCAGTGAAGAAAAAAAAAACTCTATTAGGCTAATATACAATATCTAATATATGAATGTCATTAAAACAAATAAGAATAATGACATCAATAGTTATAGCTGCAGAAAGACAGTTTGGTTGAAATTAAATGACAATGGTTAAATCTTATCATACAGTTTTCATTAACTACCATTTTCTCACTGATTTGAGAGCAACCTGGTGGCTTTTATTGAAGAGAGGTTAATAAATCTGACCACAACCTCAGATAAATAAAAGAATTCAGAAAATAAGGACAAACTCCTGTATTTCATTTGATTTTTCCTCCTTACAAAGCCATTCAAAGCTTTGTGGTCCATCTATACAAAGGATTGATGAACTTTTTGATGACTTCTTTCGTGTCTTTTTCCTCCATTTTTTCCCTTTTTCATTCCATCCAGATTAAATTGAGAAGTAAATCCTTTTATCATGACCTGTTGGTACACTGAGGTGCTGTGATCAGATGCTGCTATGTCTTCGTTAAGTCTCGGTGCTCCCCTGTTCACCTCCATTTGCAGTGAGATTGGGAACTGAAATTGGCCCTGTCACTGTTTACGCTGGCCTCTCATTTGAGTTAGCTTCACATTCCCCAACACACCCCTTGTTTTCCTGTCAGACCACTACTGATTACAGCTTGGACTGATGAGCCCAGACATGTGAGTAAAGCACAGGGACTGTAGCTGAATACTAAGTGAATGGTTAGAGAATCGCCTTGACACATGGATGAATCTGCAGCTTCAGCATTCGTCCTTACAGTTTGCATTACTCCATCACATAGATAGGTAAATGACAATAAAATTAATTCAATGGAGTCACTAAAATATAACCTGGACATGCTGTTAAATGATAGCAAATTGAGTGATAATGGTTCAGTTGCATCATTTAGTTTAGAAACGTGTCCGATAATTCTCTTGACCCTCAGGTCATCAGGATGTGGTCTTTTATCAGTTCTCAGAGTCAGAACAAGACATGGAGAAGCTGCATTCAGCTTCTATGTTTTACATGTCAGAACAAACTCCCAGAAAGCCTCAAATCAGCTAAAATATGTAGATCCAGGTTAAAGACCCTCCTGTTTTCTGCTGGATTAATGTACTTTTTATTTTACATTATTTTAACTTTATTTGAATCCCAAATCTGCCCTGTTTCATTAAGCATGTTCTAAATAGCTTTTAGCTGTCCCCCCCCCCCCCCACCCCACCCCCCTGTTTTAATCATAAATCCTACTTCTTATTTTCTAAATGTTTTAATGTTTCTATAATCACTACAACTGTGATATTTACTCTGCCTCTGTCTTTAATGACCACAATCTACATGCATAAGTACATGTAGCTTGTGGTCATTAAAGTGGACATGCAATAAATAAAAGATAATTATCTTACACTATGATCCTAGTTTTAGTCTTAAAGATATCTTCCCTTCATTGTTTCAGTCAACTTTGCACTATTGTTTTATTTTCTGTACGCTTTTCCTCGTGTATATTTCTATATCTTTTGCCTGTTGTGAGTTTTGCTGATATTTGCAGAGTCATACCTTGATTTCTTGTCTCCGTTTCTTGTCTTGTATTAGTTTGTGTAGAATTTTTCAGGATTTTGACCTTCATTTGGTTTTTGTTGGATTAATGTTATAAAGCCCAAACCTGTTACTTAAGGTGGTGCAAAGCAGTCTGAGATGTAAGAAAATCTGTAATCCTTTTGGGATGAAAGCTTATTTCATGACTGTTACTTGAAACAACTTTAATTTTAAGACATACGTGTTAGACTAACTTTTTCATTATCAGAGGTAAGAAACAATAACAAGCTGCGGTAAAGCTAAAAGCAAATCAATAGCAGGGTATGAATGTGTCTTTGGTAACTGGTGTGAATGGTGGGGCCAGTTGGGAAAAACCCTCGATGGGAAAATCCAGATGTAAAAAATCTTTACCTTTATTTTTGCAAAACCACATTTATTTTCAAACTCACAAAATTCACTTGTCATGCAAATGTAAATATTACAACAGAAGTAGAAAATGTACTTTTCAGGAGGCTGGAAAATGTTATTAAAGCAGTTAGCTGATCCACGACCCATGTGGCTCAGCAACGACTTCTGCTGCTATGTGAATGTGCTTCATTAGTGCAGTTCAACATCCAAGATAAAGAGTAGACCAAAACCCAGCAGTTCTGGTCAAAAGCAGTCATTTGAAGAAAATCTCAGGGTTCCTAATCTTGTGTGAACTGTAACATTTCACCTTTTCCAAACAACAGAACAGAAAAGCCGATTGTGGTTGCCGAAGCCGCGTGTAAATAGCTTAGATTGATTAAATGCCATGTGGCCAGCTCTTAGTGTGGGTTAGGAGTAACAGGAACAGAAATAACAGGATCTGCTTGGTTTATACCTCAAAACAATCCGATTTTTCAGAGTGGACTCGAAGCTATGGATTGTTAGCGTGCAGTCAACCTCTGTGACTCCAGCCACCCCCAAACAGGACTGTTCCAGTCTTCATTGCAACTTCTGTTTAGCCTCAAGCATTTTCCTCTTTTACCTTCTGGTCTCGCCTTTATTTTCTCCTACATCACCTCCATTATCATTCTTTTACCCTCCAGATGCGGCTCCTATACTCAGTGCTCCAAAGTCTCTTATCTCCATATGACTCAACCTGTGCATCACCTTTGACCTCCAAATCCCCACCTGTAATTTCCTCTTGCTTTTTCTTGTGCCCTCTGCATTGCTCCCCATCTACTATTTATGATAACCAGAGTGAAAATAAAAACAGCACAAAACAGTAAACAGAACACAGCAGCATGACAGATTATCTGCTGTTTCTATGGAAGATTCTTTCCTGCCTTCAGCCTAAAATAATGACGATGAAAAACTTTGGTTATTAGAGACTTTTCTTGCCTTTACGGAGACCTGTAGTCCCACAGGGTTTTGTATGGTTGAGCTCTGACAGGCGGTGAAGTTCATGTGAACTTCTGAACAGAGCAACACTCAGCCTCTCCACAGCTCTTTGCTAATGAGAAGGCTGTGTGTGTCTGAGTGTGTGTGTGTGCAAGTGTTGGAAAAAGGTGTCACACTGACTGGCACTCCTTTATGCCTAAAATAACTGGCGCACACATCAGGTGGTTGTTACCCCGAGGTCTCCAGAGCTGAGGTGTCATTTAAGAAACAGGTTATTGTTTTGTGTTTTTACTGAAGCTCCCGCTGCTGATTGCCCGCCCATAGCTACATCTGTTGTGGTAAAGCAAGGCTGGAGAGTATTGATTTATATGACCAAATGTTGTCTGAAATTTATTGTAACTTTATTTAATTTTGGTTTTTTAGTTTTATTACGTGGTATTTTGTTGAAAAATTGATCAAAACCTTGGCATTATTTCCTAACAGGTGCATATGAATGTCAGACGACTATGTTTGACAAAAAAACATCTTAGATAACTAATATTTTAGGATGTTTTGCTGTTGTGTGCTTTGACACGGCTTGAATCTGAATTAGTCCTCCTTGCCACAAACTTCTGGAGTTTTTAAACAAATCACTGACAGCAAAACATAACCGAATGAAGCACTTAGAGAGCATGAATTCATTTTGGGGACATATTTCATTCATTTTTTTTATTATGAAACAGATGGTCAGGCTAAGCTACAGTACTGGTCTGAAATCAGCTCCAAACCATCCACGGCAAAATATCTCTGATGCCACAGTGAATTACTGGTCTGAGCCCGAGTCTGTCTGACTTGCTGGCTTTAGCATTTAAAATGCTCATTGAGCTCTGAGCCCTCCCTCGTTCTGCTATCTCAGGATCCTTTCTTCTCCTTGTCAGGAAAAATACCAGCGAGGTGCAGTGAGAGGCATGCTCTGCTCCCAGTGCTGGTAATTTGACAGCAAGCAGAGAGGGTGCAGAATAACTGGAATAGCATTTATGTGTCTATGTGACACCAACGAAGAAAGCTCAACTTTTAATATGTCCAACTGGAGCAGGAGGAAAAACGACAAAGATCCCTGAAATAGATTTCATTGGGTGTCTGGCTGAAGAAGAAGTGTGTTAATCAGACAAACTAGACATCAGAGCCCTTTGTGCTTGTGATTCAGTGAGAACAACCTAATCTGATGTCAACTAGGCAACAAACCAATGATCAGAACGGGGACCAGCTCATGCTTTTGATTGGATTTAACTCAGTGGGTCGGATGCATCCACACACAATTGTACAGTATGATCTCTAATTTTCACAGAATGGAATATTTTAGACAATTTTACTGAATGTCGACAGAAGTGTCTGTAAGATGCAATAAGATCGACACATATTTCAAGTTTTTATTTGGATCTTCATAATAAAAGGCACAGTCATAGAGCGACACATTAGTAGACGCGAGTAATAGTATGTGTCTCTTTCAGGAGGGAGAAACACTCGCTTCACATAATCTTTAGATGCCCGGGTGCTTTTATACAGTTTGAAATGCTTATTTATCACAACTTGTGTTTGTGTGCCAACAACAGTAGGACAACGACAGCTGAGATATCATCAAGAGGGGTACAACTGATGAGTCGAGCCTGTATGACAGTGCTGGCTCGCTCATAAGAATGACTTTTTATCCTCTCAAACTGCTTGCTGCTGCCAGTCTCAGAATAGAGGGGCAGTACAGTGTAATGAGCAGGATTACCAAGGGAGACTGGCAGGAATAGCATGGTATCAAAGGAAATCCAGGCAGTGAGGGATATTCAGACAGCACTCCCCATTCTTTTATTCATCGCCTGCATGCCCAGAGTGACTCAGCTCACTCTCTTGCTGTCAAACCCTGTCATTATCCATTAGTGTGTTTCTGCCTCACTGGGGACCACCCACTGTCGCTGCTGCCATGTGCAAATAGCTGCGTTCATGTCTCAGTGTTATTTCCTAATAGGTGCAATTGAATGTTGCTTGTGTCCATCTGTATCCGTGTATATTAAACCAATAACAGGGTCAGAGTTTTGGCTGGTGTGCTCCTGATGGAGGGCCGATGCTCTGCTATGATTATTGTTGCAGAAGTAGTGTGCACTGTGTTTGAAATAAAAGAATAAGGTTTTATTTGAGAAAAAATCTTTAGACAAATAACTTCTCACACCATGTTAATGTCACCATGCTGGACTTGTACACAGACAAGCACATCTCCTTATATGGAGCTTAGTAATGTGTCCAGACTATTTATATTTATAAAAATTTCCCTAGTATTATCTGTTTCTGTAGATCAACGGCATGCAGTGTGATCCTAAATGACCCAATCATTAATGGAAAAAACACATGAGTGAATATTTGATTTAACAATGAAATACTTTTATTTGAACAGGACTTATTAGCATTAATTAAACAAAGTAGATTTTATTAAGTTAATCTTTACTTTTTAAAGGTGCTCAATTAGTGTCCCCTGTTTCCCTGCTTTACCTGAGCATCAAGACCTTGTGTGGAGGACGTGCAGCTGACATCACTGAGTCACCACTATGTTGGACGGCAAGTAATCCAGTCTCAGACCAGTTGAAATGAGACAGATTGTAGTGTGTTGAGTATTCTTCCTGGTCAAAATTGTGATTTCACACTCCACATTTGGGTGTAGCAGCCTAAACAGATTCCCGGTGTTGTGCAGTGAGACAAATGGATTGCAGCTGTGAGACGAGAGGACTGGGAACCAGTGCTACCAGCAGATTATGCAGTCGACACTTTATATCAAACTACTTATGTAAGGAATAATGCCCAACGAGGTATGCATAATCAGACATTAATGGACAATGCGGCGGTGCGGTTGCCTCTGTAAAGTCTATTAATTACTTCAAATGGAGTCTACCATGGTCACCAAAAAAATATATTAATCTATTTTAAATATATATTAATGCGTTAATGTTTTATAAACCATTAAAATTGTTAGTTTTCACACAGGAAACAACTGAGTGGATTAATTACTGTCATAGCGACGCGTTACCGTGGTAACGTGTTGTGGTTTCTCAAATACGGTACTTTAAAATAAAATATAATGTAACTGGGAACTGTGGGTTTATTTCTGGTCATAGATTTCACATAAATACGACACATTCTGGCCGATACTAGAGACGGATATGGAGCATTGTTTAGGTTTTTCTTTAAACAGTTTTGTGTATAATCAGGTGAAAAGTTGTGTTGTGTGCAGAAAGACTTACAGAGTAAAAAAAATTAAAAGAGAAGAAAGAAACACCGACCCTTACTCCATATACCGGTCTCAGCAAGTGCTCGTCACAGACGCTGCCTGCTTACTGCGACACTTAATAAAGCAAAGCTGTAATTAAGGTAATTAGTTACATCTGTGCTAAAATGACCACCTATAAAGAAATAACTAATTAAAAAAGAAGTGGTCTCATGAGAACTGAAATCAGTCAAGAATGAGAACATTCAGGTGCTCATGCGAAACCTCAAATTTGGCTAGAAGCATAAGCATAAGATGGTGTGTGTGTGTGTGTTAGGTAGAAAAGCCAAGGCAGCCGCGGGCATTGCTCTTTCTTCTCTCTGCTCAGCTGTGTTCCCTGAGGAGGTTCAGGCAACAGGCCAGAACTGGTGGGCTGGTGGAGATCCAGAGGAGATGGACAGAGTGTGTCAGTATATACAGTATGTGTTTGTGTGTAAATAAGGATGAGGAGGCAAACATAGTTTTCTAAGGAGAAAAATGAAGCATGAATTAAAAGAAAAATAATGGGGGACTGAAATAAATCAAAATAAGAAAGAAGCAAGGTGGATTCAATGAGACTGGAAGGAGAAGGATAAGAGAGAGAAGGAGGTGAGATGAGGTGAAAGGGACAGAAATTTGGATGTAACAAAGGGAATGATACAAAAAGTAATTAAACTAACAGGAAGAGAGTTAAAGCGTGAAATTAAATGAGTCGGGGAGTTTTGAGTCAGTTTATAAGTTATCCCAGGAATTCTGCCCACTGAGAGACCTCATCCCATTCTAAAACCAGTAATCATCTATTGTCAAGTTGAGCAACACTGGCTTTGATTACGTGACTCAGACTTAATAATTCAGAATTAAAGTGTTGTTCTTTCAGTTTACATGGAAACAGTAATTCCAGATTAAGGTTAATGGAAATAGATTTATTCTCCTTCACATGATTCCCCTGAGGTTTGGGAAGGGCTCTGTTTGGACAGAGGGGTGAATGTGACTCACCTACGTGCACTGGAAATAAACACACTGCACTTCCTGCTTCTGGTCTTTTTGGTTATACCATGGAAAACAACATAATAAGAACTGTTTTCGCTTCAGGTATTAATGATATTTTTGAAGCCCCAGCCCAATACGACCATCCCACTTCACTTTTCCAGCAGCTGTTTGAACAACATCCCCCCCAAAAAATCCTTAACCTTGCACACAGATGTAAACCACTTCCCCTACATTCAGTGACAGCAACACTTATCCAACAGCCCTATATTTCCTGCCTGTGTACCTGGAGAATACCTGTCTTTCACACCAAAGGACTCCACAGTGACGTCTATCCCCACCCTATAAAAACAGTTTGCCCTCAAATTACCTCTTTATATTCTCATCACCTTTGCTTCGGAGTTATGATTGATTCTTTTGTTTAAGGAGGGTTGTAGTCCTTACACACACACACACACCACATACCATGTTATTGCTGTTTGTGAAGCTGAAATAACTCCACACGTCACTGCTTTTCAGACTGTGACCACTGAGCCGTGTGTGAGCGGCGTGCTGCTGCGATGCTACACTGTGCCTTACTTTGTACATGACAACTATGCCAGGCAGTGGAAAAAGTAGACCCCATCCATCCTGATAGTTATTTCCAACTGTGTTCATGGTAATATTAATGATTATAATAAGAATAAGTTTTAATATGAGAATCATGTCTAGAATATTTACATATTGTAATAATTTAGTATAAATTTAAATATAACCAATAGTAAGTCTTCTGAGATAACTGGGTAGCTCAATAGCATTCATTTTATTATATGAACCCCATAAAAGCACACAAGACCTCAATGTGTTTAATGGCATTAAGGGTTGTACATTTACCGGTTAGTTGCTGACTGGGTCTGCTGGTTGGTTCTGCGCCCTGCTAAAAGTTAGCTGGTAATTTAATGCTACAAAAATGTTTCTCATGTGGGGCAGAACAACTCTGTGAAATAAATTAAATACAAATGGAAAATGAATCTTGAAATAATAAAAAAGTCAGTGGCATTATAACGCTTTGCAATGTGGGCAAATATATATAAAAAAGAGCTATGCAACTTGTGATAATTACTTACACAGTAGGGCCGTTACTGAAATAGTTAAATAACGTTTTAAGAGAAACTCTTACAAGCCATCACATTTTTCTCAAACAAATGTGTCAGTGTGGACCTTATGTCCTCTGAGGCTGCTTCTCTTTATCCATAATGAGTATTACACAGCATTACATATGACATATCCCTCAAACTTAAGCATATTCCTGCTTCCAAACAAAATGAGGGTGACAATGGTTGACAGCACAATGATTGCGATGATCTGTTCAGAGAATTTAAATTTAAAGGTAACCCAACTAGTTCACTTAGTTTCTCAACAAAGTACATCTGTAGCGGAGCTGTCATGAGACATGCCCTTCATAACATGAAGATCACACAATCAGGCTCATCTGCTCCACCTGGGCCTCGTCAGCCCTCACTCTCTCCACCT
>JBAMIG010000001.1:24754986-24768361 GCA_037177335.1 Kiunga ballochi
GACAATGCTCACAACACTTCCGTGTCACATGCTCGACACTTTGCTCGAGCAGACCGCTTGAGCATAACATCCCTACTTGCCCCTCTGCCTAGACCTGGTCGCAGCTCTGGTCATTAGGTCTCCTCAAGTCCAGCCTCTCCACCAACCAAGTCAAATAAACTGTTAAACTTTATCGCAGTGTGGGCTGAATTACAGGATCTTCTGCACTATCATTACAGGAGCAACATGAGGCAGTAAGGCTTGTTTCTGTAAATTCCCAAAATGGAAAATAAGAATCAGATTGACAAGATTTTGCTCCTCTGATTTTATTGTTCCAAATTGGGAAAAAAAGAAGTGAATCCTGCAGCAATCATTTTGGCCTCATTTTGTTAATTGCCTTATTTTACGTACATTTCTTTATGGGTAAAAATGTAGAATGCAAAGTTAATGGAGCAGCCAGCAACAACGAAAATTACCCATTTATTATTGTGGGAAATTATTAAGCTCCCCATGTCCTAAACTAATCCCCTACTAGGAAATTGCAACTTGATCAGTATTCACTTCCATATCCAGAACACTTAAATAAAAACTGAGATATGGTTTCTTTGTAGAAACTATCAATGTGGTGTTAGATTGTTAATGCACAGAAGCTGTGTAAGCTGAAAGGAGTGGAGAGAACCAGCCAAGTAGAACTGGTGTCAAACTTGGTGTGGGAGGCTGATTTATTATACAGTACTGGTGTGTACAATTACACTTTTGGATGTTCGTTGTCCTGTACAGTGAATCACTACTGCCTTGCCATTTTTTAGTAACACTTTTCTCCTCTAAGACAAACATGCATCTTGACCTCTAGTTGCACAACACTGGCTAAATCACAGCTGTTTTTACATTTATTCATTTGTAAATACACAGAAAAGTAATTGACTGAAAGCTGTAGAGATGCTTTTAAGCTGTTCATTCATACACATAAGGTGATGATGTGAGATCAGGTAAGTATAAAAAAAAGGTTTCAAAATAACTTTGGAAATTAAATATAATCCAGGCGGCTCATGTGTTCATGCGGCTACACTTCTTCATCTGAGCTCAGACTATTTATCTTGCATAACACTGGTTTTGTGCTGTTTGCTGTTTTATGTTGCTGACCTGAAACTTTAAGAACAGTTTTTCACAGACTCACAGCATCAGTTAACAACCCCACCACACACACACACACACACACACACTGACAAAGAAAAGTGAAAATAGCGATTCCTCTCGCTGTGGCAGGCTGCATTTATGACAGTGCTTTTTGCTTTGTTGTCTTGTGTGCTGTGCTGCAAAACTTGACCAGTTTCTCCACCTTCAGCTGCTCAGATGACTGACAGCTCTGATGTTGCATGAAAAGCAGGTTCGGCTGATGAAGGCGCTGGCTGAGGGGGGGTGGGGGGGGGGGGAGTTTGCCAAGCGGTGCGTTGCAGGAGCACCGGCTCTATGGGAGATCTCTGTTACTGAATGGGTCTCTCTTTGAACTCAGCGATTTTCTCAGTGGATGACAATGGCGGGATATAAATGTAACTGTTCTTCATGTTTTGCAAAGTTGACAGCTAGGACATAAGCTCTGGTGAGGCTGTAAATGGGCAAACTGGGTTTAAACAACAAAGAAAAAAAAAGGATAAATAAACAAAGGGTTTTAGAGATGGAGATATGGGGAGCAGAGAGGGAAAGAAAGTGAAAAATGACACCAAGGGGCAGAGGGAAAGAAACTGAAGAAAAAAGGAGACAAAGCAAAACAAAAGGCAGTGAAGCACAGAGGCACAATACCACTTGAGTGCAGCTGTACAATATGTGACCCAAATATGACAAGAAAATCAACTACAGAGAGGTGAATAGAGAAGATGTTCTCTCATGCCTCTCACACTCAACCAGGCAATTTTATGATGATTTACCTGTTAACCACACGCTGCTCTGCTCTGGTATCATCTACATCTACTTTCTTAGTACGCCTTATTTGTTGATTGCTGCGATTGGCTCCTTTCATTGGAATAAGCGCTACAGATAATGGATGGAAGGATCTTATTTGTTTTTCTTTTTTAATGTAAATCTCCTTCCTTTCTGACAGCAGCAGAGTCGCCACATCTATTATCATGTTTATTATCATACACAATAATATAACGCTTTCCAGAAATCCGGAAATGCATTATGAAAGTCAAAATTCATGGCCATCATTTTTGTTTACCACTCCCTTATAAATTCCGTGCAGTATTGAGCTGAATGGTGACACATCTATAGTCTGCATGGATGTATGCAGACACACAGACTGATCATCACCGAACACTTGTATGAAGTTTTGTTCTAATATCAGCCCGACATGTGCAGCCAAAATGCTCTTTTAAGAAGATGGGAATCAGGATAAAGTTACCATTCAGCAACTTCAACATCTTTCTCTATACATGCTACATATATTTTAAGTATTAGCATCCTCAGAACATTTATTTAGACCTATTTTCACCTTTCTTGGCAGAGCAAAACACATAGAAGCGTGCCTCACTTTATCTTTGTATTCACATGTGAACTGAAACCAGAAAGAAATGCTGATATAGTGACTATCCACGAGATTTTAATTAAATTCTCAAAATATTTGTAATATTGCAGAGATTACATTGAGCAACTTAGTACTGCAGTCATCATTTAATTTAAAGAGAATTGCTAGATTGGTTTAGTTGAGTTAAGATTTGATCCACTTTCTGTGAGAAGAAATAAAGTCTCCAAACTGGGATTGAATTTCAGCCTGAGCTTCATGCTTATGCATCAGAAAACATATCATCACGCCACTTAAACCATTAATCCGTCTTGTGCCTCAGTCTAAAAGAGCGCCGTCTATGTTGGGTGCGAGGGAACAACGAGATGTGGATGACATCAACTGGGAGGCCGATGAGCTGTCAGTCAGGTGATTGACAGACTTAAAGGAAGCAGCAGCTGAAAACTCAAAGGAAATAGCTGCTTGCTTGAGAGGAACAGATAGAAGGCTCTGAACCTCCCTGTCAGACATCCCACCTAATGAAGGCGGCCCACAAACCCACATTCAAGGATGGATCAGCCTTGCATCATGTCAGCACAGCATTATTAATGACAGACAGTTAAAACCTTATTACAGACCCAGCTCGTGGGCACGCCTGATGGCTCAGGAGTTCAGCCAGCCAGAGACTGGCCAGGTTAATGAATAAATGACACGCTTAACCAATCCACTGAAATAATATTGAGCTAAATGAATATCAGAGAAAATGGTGGCAAGTTTATACAAGTGGAAATAGACTTTCTCTATATGAAACACTTGCTGCTAAGTTGCAATAATAGCTGTCATAAAGCTGTGATGAACAGGTGCGATTACAGGCTGATGTGATAATATGATTCCCTGTGGACAATTTCTATATTCAAAGGTACTTAAATAGCTATAGCTATATACTCAATGCCCAGCATTAATCTTCCCTAAGAGTTTTAAAATATGGTAGAAAAACTGCCAGTTTCTCAGTTTAAGTGTGCTAATACAGACTTTTTCAGCACCATTAAAGTGCGTTCATATTCACAGTGGGTCAAATCAAAAAAGTTAAAAAGGTCACTCAAACTGGCAACCCCCCTGTGTGTTATTACCAAGTTCTGCAGCTCTATGAGGCTTAGCAGAGGATTTCAGGTTCTTCCAGCCATCATTTATTATTTATTCACTGACAGTACTGAGTGTTTTAGAAGAAATGTGCTTCACCTGGTCAAAAACTTGCTCTATCAAAACAATATGACCTTTCATTGAATGTACTCAAGACCATCTTTCCTCCTGTTTTTGCAGAGCTTTCCTGATGATTGAAGGTACACGTGTAAACTACAGATGCAGAGCTGAGATACTTTTACAGACAGGATCAAGCTAGAATCATTATTATAATCAATGCAGCACAGAAACTAATGCCCTTTTAATGATTTTGCTCTGTGAACATTGATGTTGGGTGTATAATGACTTTGTTGCACATTATATTTAGACTTGCATGACGGCCTTGTGGAAGTCCACTTTGCTCAAACAACCTCTGATTGGTCAAACAAGGTCATCTGCTGCTTCTAATGTTAAGCTTGATTACCACAACAATGCATTTACATCTAAAATACAGAAGATAAACAACTAACATTAGTATGTTTCTTTTCTTAAATTGATTTAACATTTGTTTTCCATTTATACTCCAACAAAAGAAAACTGCTGTGCAAATAAAATGACTGACTGAAAAAACAGCAGCTCCTTGTGCAACTCCGGTGTGTCTTAGATGTGTTTTAAAAGTTCTCACAAGCAGGAAGAAGACAGGAAGAAAGGAAGTTTAGAGTGTTGTTAGCTCTAGGTTTCACCTTTCATCTCCCACACAGCAGTGTAGTAATCATGCTGCCTGCAAGCACAGAACCACTACTTCAGGATATGTGCTTCCATTATTTGGGGGTTATGGTACATCATTGCAGGACAAGCTGCATTAAAGTGTCATAAACCCCAAAACCCACAAAAGCTGAAGCGAATGCATCCTGTGTTCAATACATTTAGATTGCTTTCAATATTTTTATCATACAGAGAGAGATAATAAATGAAGAATCAGATTTTATATTTCATGTGATGTAACTTTCTGTTTCAAGCGGTCCATATATGAACATGTAAAACTCAGAGCACTACTACTACTACTACTACTACTTCTACTACTACTACTACTACTACTACTACTACTACTACTACTACTACTATTACTACTACTGATGAAAAACTAATTATAATATTTTCAATATTAATCATATTTTTTTGGTAAACATTTGCATTTTATTCATGTACAGAATAGCAGATTACCACATTTCACTTCATTATAAACAAAATGCCTCTGCATGCTATAGGCTATCTCCCAGATACTTTACTGAGAGGACATTTCTACAAACTGGTAGTACTGACCATTAGCTACTGTACAACTTAAGAAAAAAAGTTTTGTACTTTTTTGGGCATGTTCCTATGTTAGAACAATACTTGTTTCGATGGATGAAAATGCATATTTTCAAGCATTTCATTGGATCCCTGATATCCAATGGGTAAAGGGCTTCAGGGTCCCAGCTTGTGGTTTTAGTTTATTACACTTAGTGATGCAGCATGCATGTGCTAGTGACATTGCAACAGTTAAATCTTTGATGTGTCCTGCAGACCCATCTAAATTGCCAGTAAATGTAAGCAGCGGTGTCCTTGTGGCTGACAATAACATAGTAAATCCTGATACATAGAAGCTTTCACTACACACAGATCACATTGTTGGTGTCACTATGCAGACAACTTCATGCACTTAATTCACAAGAGCTTGTTTATCACTAAATTTAGTTGTAAATCAGACTATATTCTTTTAACCTCATGCCCTGCGGAAAAAGCTGCTACATTTACAGATTTTGTACTTTAATAATGCAGATAATCCTCTGCTGTTTTGCTCCCACGCATAATTTCTTTCTTTCTTTTTTACCTTTATTGACACTAATGTGTTGTCATACCAATGTTATACTGCGTTACACATAAATAACATTTATTGGTTATGGAAATCCATTGCTAAGGCAGCATAGTGTGGTACAACCAGAATATGTGCCAGTGTGTCAGTGCTACAACACATGTGACTGCTTTGTGGTTCAATCTTTACAAGCCAAAGAGCATCACATTAGCAGAAAATGCTCCTACAGAGCAGAGTGACATGAATAATTTGGCTTCTCTAACCAATATATAGAGCAAAGGTAAACTAATTACTGTATAATACCTTTAGCTCACATTCAGAATGTGTTCAGTGCAAGTCTAAAGAGTGTCTTTCTGTCACACAGAGGATTAATCCACCACCAGCAAAGATTAAGGGCTACTGTACATTTGCTAATTAACCCTACTTGCAAATAAAACCTTGGACGCATCATTCATGACAGCAGGCTTCCATGTAGGTTTTCCACCCATTGATGATCAGAGTTTAAGGAAGACAGGGTCATTATTTGTCACCTTTTTATATCTCTTTGCTACACGTAAAAGGGCTGAAGTATAAAGTCTGTCTATGGATCATAGCTGTTGCACCTCTGAGCCGGCAAAAGAACATATTGGGAGATTGATTGATGTCTGTAAAAGACACAAGAAAAAAGAAAAGCCTGCATGGAAAGACTGTTGCACTTTTTCGTTCTGTAAGGCTAACATCCTGAACAAGCTGAAAACACATGCAGGGCCACCGTCAGTAAAAACCAATACACAGAGATTTGATTCTCTATTATACAGAGAAATTTGTTTTTTGAAATAACTAAAGGGAATAAACCTTCATTTCAAATCTACAAATGTCTGAACTCCAACTCATTCCTTCCTTTCACTTTCATTCAGCTCAGTTTTTATCCGTGCTTTCTTTTTGCTTTGCTTTGTTCATTACTTGTTCTTTTTATTTTACAAATTCCCTGTAAGCATAGAGAAAAAGCTGATATAAATCTAACCTTTGGCCTCAGACCAAGCTAAATAGAAAAATTTAGGTCTGTAGGGGGGTGGCGTTGCAGATCGTGCCATGATCAAAAGACACTGAACACACCATCAGCCACGTTTCTTTTTTGTGAATAATACTACTCTTGGCAAGCTGTCTCCACATAGATGGACAGTCTCTGATGTTGGTGGTTTTGAAATAAATGAATCACTTTATTCTTTTAGGAATCAGCAGTATGAGCTCCAGAAACCATGCTTGCATCTCCAGTGTTACATTTGGTTGCAGTCATCCAGTTTTGATGTTTATGGTTCATAGTGACTGAAAGTTATTGCAACAATGAAATAAGCTTCAATTCCTACAAACATCAGAATCACAGCACCAACACCAGAGTTCAGAGATTGAAAGAAGAAGCCAGAGGGAGCTGTGTGGGAGGGTGATGACATGGCAGGCTGCATCTTTTTGGATGTTACAATCCCACTGTGAGAGAGTGAAAAAACGCAAGTCTATTAAGGTTTAATAAAAGACAGATGTGCATCTATGGCTGTTCTTTTCTTGGACCTCTTCTAACATATGTACCTGGATATGGAAGAATGCTGGGGCAAAAATTTTAAGTAACCTTTTGTGTAATACCGTGATTACATGGCTCCACAACAACAGCAAGGAATGAAAATCAGCAACGTGAGACCAAAACAGGGATCACAACCCCTCCGAGTCGCTGTCCTCCATCTCCAAGTGCTGGAAAAGGTCAGCTGTGTTTTCTCTGGAGGCGACTGATACTGGATTGGATCCAAAGCAACTGGTGTGGAGAGAACTGATAGAAGGGCGAATTGTCCTGACCTGGCAGCATCCCCCGCTGTGTGGGCGCCTCTCACAGTCTTCAAGCCATCCTTTTTTTTTTTCATCTGTGTGTTTATTTCCCTTCATAACTTTCAGAAGAATGCTCTTTAATATGCACACAAGTGCACATGCATGCTTGCATAGAGGAAGCCATCTGCTGAGATGAATCACAGGAGTAATAATTCTAGATTCACCTCCACCCACAGCAAGCTTCTTTTTTTATGAATATCTTGGAATAACTCATTCAAACCACACTGATTGAAAGAGAAAACAAAATAAGCAAAACAGGCTATAAGCAGTGACGTTAACTAGATCTTTGCTATGGGTGGGGTTGATGGGTCAAAGGGTGATCGTGCCTTGCCTTAATAACTGATTCCTACCTCTGCCTTTACATACTTCTCCCATCAGGGACTTCTGAAAAGAGGAGCATATGGTGTTGCAGAGGGATAACTGCCACCCACAAAAGCTGCTGCATTCCTGCTTCTGTTAACAGCAAGTAAAAGGCCTTCAAATATTAATAACCCTTCCTGTCAATGAAGAAGAGCTGAAATCATTACTTCACCACAATACAGAATACTCTAATGTCTTTGTGTTGAAAGGGAAAAGGTTGGCTGGCGGGCAAGGTTGAGCCCACATCTCAGGATAATCTCTTTTTTACAAATTCTGGAGCAAATGAGCTCAACAGAAATGTGGACATGATTGTGTGAGCTATCTCAAAAAATGCATTGTTGGGTTTGGGGTTACACATTGAAGAGAAACTGTGTGATCTAGCTATTAAACAAATATGTGAGATATGTGCCGTCAAGTCAATAGTTCTCATAAGTCAACCGAACCTGACGTTCGCTTGTTGCTCAGATTCATTCAGCTTCTCTCGCAAAATTGTGGGAAGAATGAAGCAGCAGGTGTGAAGCTTGGAAACGTTTGTGTTGCCTCACACACAACTTGCAACTAGAACAAGAATCTTGACTTAGGATGAAAAGCTAAGCATCGCCGCTGGTGATATTCGCATTAAGTATGTTTTAACTACACGAAGCTACAGGCATGCTGTTGTAATTACTCCTTACATAATTAAAGTCCTAAATGTTTTCATTCTGAGGCAAAAATGGAATCATCCACTGAACATGATTATGGTGTAGAAAATTGGACGTTAATATCAGGGTATTAAAGTAGAATTGAATTTCACTGAACATGGTGATGCTCTGGGTCTGAAAAGCTGCAGTCAAAAGGAGAAATCTCTTAGCATCTTTTTAAAGATATGAATGCAGGTGATCATTTTGAAAAAGGCAGCTTTTCATTTCAACTACACACGGAAAATATTTCCGGAGAGAGGCATGAGGGTTTGTGAGCCTGTGTGACCTTATTTGAAGATTACTGTCAAACAGAAGGCATTTTGAGGGTCCCGTGTGGAGGCAACCCATACAAAGCTATGCTTCATTAACCCTGCGTCATGCCAAAACCTACACCAGATCTGATATAGAGGAGATGTTTTAAAGCTGCAGCAGTACTCCAGTAGCATGCAATTTCTTTGACACCACAGCTAATCTGAATGCTCCATCTTATTCGGGAGTGTTATCTGTTAAAGCACTGCATCTGTTCATAGCGCTGGTGTGTTAACGCCCAACGCACACAATAAATTGCCACCTCCTGCGAACAGGAGATGGATTACAGCACTTTCATGGGGAGAAAATCACCTACATTAGCAAAACGAAAGGCCACCGTCATATAGAATGAACCCCCCCTCAACCACACAAACACACACACACACACACACACACACACACACACACACACACACACACACACACACACACACACACCATTAAAAGTCAGCTAATTTGAGTGGGAACTGTTTAGGCTAACAGGAGGAAATAAGAAAGAGAGGAAGGAGATAAGGGTACATTTCCATATAGGAGCATAAAATTAATCGTCATAACTGAATGTTTCCTGTTAAGTTCAGAGGAGGCACAGAATTACACAGTCAAATAATAAAAAAGTGCATTAGGATGTCTCTGTCTTATGGTATTCAAGGCCAGATTATGCGTCCTTAAAAATTTAGAACTGATTGTATGACTGAATTTATGCCTTCAACAGCTGTAAAAATATCATCTGATTAAAATATTTGTAATAAATTGATTTAAAAACAGACACTTTTTATTTTCAACTATTTGTTATGAAAATAAGAAAAAGTTTGTATGGCTTTTTGAGACTTAGACCAGCAAATAAATGGTACGTACACGCTAAAAATAAAATGAACTGAAATAAAAAAAAAAACACACAAACACACAGTGTGCAATGAAAACCACATGGATATTGTATCAAATCAAATCAATTTTGATTTATACAGCACTTTTCATGTATTAAAAACAGCACAAAGTGCTGTGCCCATTAAAAAAACACCCCATAATCTCAGCGATCAGACATACATACATGATACACACTGAGACACACAGGGACATGAACGCTGTAATCATATTTAAACTTTCCTCTGAGCTGCTCGGTTTGAGCCAGTTCAACTGGGAAGTTTTAAAATGGTTCCTTCAATTCAGGTGAGTGTTCCTACTGCAGGTGCATCTACAACTGTGCATGCAGGGTGTAGACCAAGCACCTCGTGTCGAGTCATACTAGTGCAACAACTAATGCAGTGCTACCAACAACAATGGGGAAAAAGTATTAGAACATTTGAGGGTCGACCAGCAGTTTTATGCAGGCAACATTTTCCTTTTCTCTTTTCATCATGGAGGGAACAGCAATGTGCTTACAACAGTAACGTTGTAGATCTTTTATGTGACACTGTACTCTACCATTATTTATGGACCTACAGTTAAAGAGGCTCAGATATAGTGTGGTTTGGATCGGTTGTATAGACTTTTTTTTTTATTGAAAACACACATAGCATTTTGATCCAAACGCAAATCACCCAATGGGAACTGTTTATCTTTTAAATATGTATCTTATTTTATTGTTCTGATTCTTGGAGAGGTCCATAAAGGTTTTGCTCATTCTTCTTCCATAAGATCTCTTTTATTTTCTCTTTGCAAGGGATCGTTTTGGTAACTCACAATAAGTTTGTGCAGTTTGAAAAAGCCTTTCAATACTTCTGTGCAAAAGTTTGAAGGTTGAAGTGTGGGATGAAATTGATCTGATTTTGCTGCAGCAGGATGCTTCACAATAGAAGACAGAAGAAAAAACATTTTCTCTTATACCTACAGGTATACCCAAATGCTTTCACATCAGCAAGACAGCAAAACTGGAGGTTTCTGTGTTGTTACTGCATGAGCATGTGGTGTGTTTGAACAACCTGGATGTAAAACCTTTGTTACCGGGCATCAGCAGTCCAGCTTCCAGCTATGTTTAGCCAGAGAGCCAGAACAGTGAGACATACAGAGATTCCCAGTAGGGGTGTTCCATCCTGCAAAAGTTGGTATTGCAAGTACATTAATGTCCAACACTTTTTAAAAGGGACATCATAATGTATTTGTTAATGCAAAAAGATTAAACTGTGCAATAATGCATTGTTTGTTAATGGATGAACAAGAAAAAAATCTGAATTCTGCATTTTCTTATGGGAAAAGCTGGTTTTGTGCTGGTCTGTGCCTTGGCACAGCAATGAACCGAATCCAACAAGAAACCCTTAATTCTCCTGATTCCCACAGTTTTCAAGTCCAATATGAAAGAATTGATGCTGTCACACTTGTGTTGATCAATATTGATACCAGTGTTGGTATCGATACCATTGATATTTGGATTGAGCGGTCTGCACTAATTGCCACCACCTGCTGCAGAATCAGAGCTGAGAGGAAGAGGAGGGAAGAGAAGTAGCAACGGAGAAGAGCTGAGTGGAAGGAGGTTAAACAGGAGTGCAGAATTACACGGCAGAGCAGAAGCTCATCTCTATGTATTCCAAGATACCCCCCCCACCCATACACACACACACACACACACACTTTTCACTCCTGCCACACGCCTCCTTTATGTCTACATTTGGGAGAAAGTAATCCATCAGACAAAGGTCAGTGGGTAATACAGACAAACAAAAAAAGAAAAGGATGATGCAGGAGGATGTAAAACCACACAAAAACTCCTTTTGAAAGATATTTTCTGTATGTGAAATATGTTCCGTTCTGTTTTAAAATGAGTACAATCAAAATCAACATTTAATGTGTCAAGTCTAAACTAATTTATCACAAGCGACTGCACGTTTTACTGAAATGTGGTGCTGCATCTCAAAGCTGATAAAGAAAAACATCAAATAAGTATTAGACAGCAGAGAGTGGGCCTTTCTAATGAAACTGCTGCAGTGGTGTTTGTCTCAAGAGCAGACCTGTCAAGGCAAAGATGGCCCTGAATCAACCTCCGTAAACCTGTTGTGCAGCAGCTGCACATGACTTATCAATCGATGGATGCTATCCTGCTTGACAAATGAAATAAGAATCTGGTGTTTCTCTGTCATAGAGCAAAAAAAAAATTGATTCTATTTGTGAGTGATTTCCCAAAGCAGTTCAGGTGATATTTATTGGGACTTCAACTAGAATCTATTGAGAGAAGCAGAATGGTGTAAGAAGGAAACCTTAAATGATTGTAAGATGCACAAGGTCTTCCAGGTTACACATAAAATAGTCTCACATAAAGGCTGAAAACAAATGACTGCTTTAGCTGTAACTTAGTAAATACACTATGTGATAGGGCTGAAAATATGGCCTTTAAAAACTATTTAAGTTCAAGTATTATATACATTATATTTAAGTAGTACTCTGATGGTGCTGTTAGTCAAGCTGAACATAATTGAGACTTTATCTTCTTTTTATCTCTCACAATGGGGTCATAAAAGCTATTTGAATACAAACGTTATTCAAAAATGTCCCCCTACACTAGTAGCTATGCCATTTTTAGAACCAGTAAGTGTTCTTTGTTACTTTGTACCAGAACAAGAACAGTGTGAGTCACAATAGCTTAGTGTTATTGTTTCAAAGTTGAATAAACATAGAAGAAATTAAGAATTTATATTTGTTGTGTGGTTTTCAAAGTAAAAATGTCCATTTATTTTTATTTTTCACACTCATTTATTCTGTCGGTGGACTGCTAATGAGGCAAGCCTGCTGATATATCACACACCAAACTCACAATTGTGTGTTTAAGTGATGACATTTGATGACACATGTCACCTGCTCTGTTGCATGTCATCATATTTAGACCAACAATATTGAACTGACTTGATTACCATTAAAACCTGTTGCATTTTTTTTCTAGAGACCAGAAAAAAATAGTAAAAGTTCCAAATTCTTTACACAGATATTTACATTTCTAAAGGCAGGAACAATACACACCATAAACATTAAAATGCTAACGGTGTAAATATCTCAACACAATTTGTGATGTCATAAAAAAAAGTGAAACTTTTTCTTTCACAAAACTTCTAAAAGATGTGATTTTTTAATTAAATATTTATTAAAACTAAGCATTTATTTTTATTTCTATGTTTTAGTCAGTGAGAGGAGGGAGTGGGGGAGGTGGGGGCAGTGTATGGGCTGACTCACTAATGCCCACTAAAGCGGAAAATATCTGAGAACTAGCCACAACACTCAAGCATGTTCTCGAAAACAGATTTTCAATAGGTGTCTGAAAGCATCAAAGGACTGATGCAGGGTGTCATATAGTGAATGATGCAGAGGTAAGATGTAGAACCAAATGCAGGAAGGATGTAGAATGTGTTTTTAATCCAGAAAGTGATGAGCATGAATAGAGCAGAACTAAATACCAGTAACACCGAAGGAGAAAGACTTATGGTACAGTACCAGTAAGAGAAGACAGGGCGTATAAATAAAGTCAGAAATAACGCGACATAGGCTGAGTGAATGATCTAACTGAAACCAGGTGAAACAATTAACAGGAAATAAATAAGCTAAACAGAAACACATGGAACCAAAACAGGGGCTGTGTCCAATGTACACCCTATTCCCTACATAGTGCCCTATATAGTGGACACGTCATTTTGTAGGGGTGTCCGAACGTACTTTCAGAAAAAAGTAATGCCCTCAAAATTACCCACAATGCACCTTGAAAAGTAGTGAGCATTGATGGTCACTAGACGGGACAATATAGAC
>JBAMIG010000001.1:24776136-24789004 GCA_037177335.1 Kiunga ballochi
TCTGAAGACGCACCTCAGAACAGGGTTATAAGGTGTGTGTGGAGCGAGAATAAGCAGGAATTCAGACTAAAGCATTGATGTTCTACTTTATAATAATTTATTGTCAAAAGGAAAGATATAAAAACATGATAAATCTACTTTAAATGAAAGAAGCTGCAAAACTACAAATGATAAGAAAGAAGCATTCACAAACATTTTTTTAAAATGATTTTTTTTTAAATAAACAAAAGACCACAGTTGTACAAAGTGTTTATTTTCCAGAGGATTTCTCACTATGAAGTATGTTTAACAGTGCCATTTTTCCATTTGACAACAGCTTCCACAGTACATTTTCAGCTATGAGTATGAAAGATTGAAGTGCTTTAAAATCTCGCTGTAGTCTCTGTAGCCCCGTTTCATGAAAACCAGCCGGTAGATTAAAGTAGCCTACCACTGTCAAAAGGCTACAAAATTATGTAAATATTCAGATGACTTTTCAGCTCAGTACCGTCATCAGCTAATATTAATGTGGTCCTAACAAGGCCCATTTAAGGACTAACAAGTTAATGAGGTTCTGAAACCTTGCAGGGTGCCAGAATGCTTAAAATTAGTCCCCCCCCCACCCCCACCACTAAGGCTGTGAAATACTGCAGAAAATAACAGTGCAATACAATATGAAGGAAAGACTGCTTTAAATTTTCTTAAATAAGTATGAAGTTGTACTCCATTAAACAATTGGTGGTATTTATCTCACTGTAACATTTAAATACAATTGTAATTTTTTAAAAGACAGTATTTGATACTGTGCTGTCCAGGCCTTCGAGTTTCTCGCTCCTCTGAGGTCCTGCCTTCTGTTCGCTGGTACTGTTTGTTTCCCTCTCCAGGCTCCACTATGAGCTGCCAACTGCTCCTCCCTCCTCACCCTCCTGCAGTATCTTCCCATGTTGGATGAAGGCCCAGTGCTTCCAAGCTTAAATAATGTGTGTTTCTCTCTTGCATCCCTGCTTCTGAAACGGGAGCAGACTCTTCACCTGAGACCAAAAAGTCCTTTTCAGTCTGTTCCATCCAGGCAAACGGCAGCCTCGTCTGCTGTTTTATTTACCATCCCTCTGAATTATTCACGACAATTTAGCCTTGCTTCAGTCAGCTGGAGAAAATGACAAGCTATATTATAAACCAGGATGCCCTTAAAAACCTAATGAATAATACACTGTAAGAGGAATTAATCTCTTTAAATAAACATTTGTGTGACTCATTTGCAGCATGCTCTGTGGGTCGGAAAAACAAACGTGTCTCGCAGTGGCTGTCCTCTCTGTTGTATCTGCGTGAGGGACCATAGCCTGAGGAGTTGCATTGTTTGGTCAGTGGGAAAGCCAATATCCTCGTATAAGACAGTGGATCAACCTGCAAGCTGAAAAAAAAAAAAAACAACTATGTGCTCTTTATTACAGAGCATGCATCTCGGTGTGACCTTGTGCTAATTAATATGGCATAGCATGCACATTCTCAAAGATAGAGCTCAATGTGTTGAATTTAGCTGGTTTCTATAGCTGCTTCTTTGCTTAGTTAGGAATGCATGCAACAGGATTAGATGCATAATTTAGCCTCCTTCATTTTATTTTTTCAGGTAAAAGATGGAATTCTTTATTACATCCTTTCCAGCCTTGAGACACAAGTCTCCTCCCCAAATAGCTAAAAGGTATTGCGCAGTCCCATTTCCTTAAAAACCTGTCTCCCAGGGAGGCTGTTAAAGAGATAGCACTCTCCATCTGTCATTCAGTGCAAGCAGAGCTGGAAAATTCCTTGGTGGTGATTGCACCTTGATAAATATGTCATCAGCTGTCCATCCTTTCCTTCCCTGCTATCCAATTTATTTAGCTTGTAATTGATTACTTGCTCTTCCGCACCATATGAGTTCAATATTACAGTCTGGGATTTTGCAGAGCAAGGTGTGAAACCCCTATTCACTTTGCATTAACTCAGACTTGAGACTCAAAAACAAATTCTTGGAAGCAGAAGTACTGCTGACCTTATTTCCTCACATCACTAGTCAAGTTTTACAGCTCTCTCTCCACCATTAGCACATCTAATACCAAACCCAGCATCACCACCGTTCATTCCAGCACCTAATTCTTCAACAAGCCTGAACTCGCTCAACAACCAGAGGTCTTGTGGCTCTGCTTGTTAGTAAGGAGCAAACTCACCACCTTCAATAAATAGATCAATAGTCAGTCTTGGAGCTTTCAGGGTCACTGATTGCTTCATTAAACCATTGAAATTACAGAGACTAAAAACAGTTTTGGAAGACAAGTTCCTGTGACTAGCATGGTGTTGCCTAGTGCCACAACAATGAAACAAAGCAGGACACTTTTCCTGATTAAAGGATTTTTTTCAGAATGATTTACCACCTAGGATAGCTTATTTGCCAGAACATCTCAGAAAAAGAAAGATTTCAACATTATTTTTCTTTTATATCTGCTGAACAGAGATCTGGTCAAGTGTTGTGACAACAGTGCACAATGTGGCCACAATACACTACAGAATTATTTTTTTACTGTATAAGTTAGACTAAACGAACTAAAAAAAATGCACAAAATCATGCAGCTTTTGAAATCACCTAGTTTCCGTCCTCCCAAGAATTCACGTATACATTGCAAATTTTCCTTGAAAAAATGCTCCTCCTTATGAAAACACACATAAAGCTACAGTAAGCAGTGCAAAGCTAAGAGGTGGCTAAAGCTCTGAAGGAATAGCAATAATCTGCTAACTGGAAGTTTGGTGAATCCCGGGTATCTCTTGACTGTAATGTAGCTGTCAAGGTTTTTATTCATACAGTTTTCTGTTTCATGTAAAGTATACATCCCATAGTGTTACTCCTTTTCCTTATAATAGCTTATAACTGTTCATTTATGTACAAATATGTAAAAAGTCCCATTAACAGCAGTGCTATGCTGGCTAGGTCTGTAAACAAAGCAGAGTGGCACTGTCTTGGATGCTGAAACAAGTAACACTTGATCTACGGTTGCAAGCCAAAAAATCCTGTTTTTCCAGTGTCCCCGTCAACGTTACAGCTGTCAGTGAAAATCTTTAGTTGAGAAAGCAAAACCTGCAAGCACCTAAAAACTGTGTGCAGAGCCCCTGTTTTCACATGACATTGAAATACAAACAGTTGCACAGGGAAACATAAGTATGTTTAAGAGCATTAGGGAATAGGCCGTACGAGGGCGGCTGCTCTGGGGCAAGAGCAGTTCTCTTTGAGCTGGAAGTTTGAGAGTTCAATTTCATGTTTCCCCTAGCAACAAGTGTCCTTGGGAAAGACACTGAATCTCAGGTTGTCTATCGGGAGTCTGTGAATGGGTGAATGTGTCTTGTAGTGTGAACTTTGAGTGGACAAGACTTTAAAAGTGCTACAGTATATAAGTACAAGTCCATTTATCATTAGGGGTGTTTGTAGCGGTGCCCATTGGGCAACATCAAGAATTTATACAGAAATGCAAGTAAACAGAAAAAGAAAGAGGTCAGAATAAAATGAGAAACCAGAAACCTTCATCAGGAGCATCTTTTTCTATAATGTATTATACTACATCCAGTTGACCCAGTGAATAAAGGTTAGGAAATATTATGAGTTGTCAAAAGAAAAGTGACTAAAGTGACTGTAGTGAGCTGGTAAGAGATCAGACACCAAGTTTTAAGGGAACATTAGCAAAAAATAATGAATTCTGTATATGTAAAACACCTAAATGTGGTCATATCAGCTCACTAATTCAGGGTGCCCAGGCTACTGCCTTTTAGGTGCAACCCTTGTCCAACACACCTGAATCAAATGAATTGCTTGTTACCTGAACTCTGCAGAGACGGATGACATGCAGAAGAGGGAATTCGGACATTTCATTTAGGTGCCTTGGAGAAAGGATGCATCTGAACCTTGCAGGATGGTAAAGCTCAAGAACTGAGGCACCCCTGCACTAATTTAACAACATAATGATGACCGTGCATATATCCAGGGGTTTATCAAAACTAAAAAAAAGGCAGAGAAAGTTTTTTAAAACTTAACCCAGGCTTATTGTCTCAGGTTTAAAGGGAATACATTTTTTAGAACAGCACTGCAGCAAGACATTATTCTGCATGCTCGAAAGGGCAAACAACAACTAATAATAATCATTTTATTAATATTAAAGAAGAAGAAGAGGAAGAAGAACCCTTTTCTACATCTTATTGTACATGACACAATATTGCCAATGCCACTTTTTTTCTCCAGTTAGATATTGAAGCATAGTAGGGGTTTGTTTGGAACATTTTCATGGAGTGTCATTCTTCTAGCTATCTTTTATTTTCTTATTTTGCTGTACACACACATTGAAATGTAATAAATCAAACCAACTTCACGAGGAATGCTGGAGGGCTGCAGATACTTTGTGTTCTGGTAAACATCAGTCTGAACTGGAAATGTTATGCTGATCCGGACACAGAGCAGCCAACATACTGTAGTAGGCCTATATGCTTTTTGTTAAAATAAAATTTAACAAATTAACTTAGTAGTTTCTTTTTTTATCCAGTGCATGTGTGTTTTGAGGTTTCTGAATGTGAGTCATGAATCACTGTCACTACAGTGAAACTGCACCTATATGCAGCTTTGTTGAACTACAAATAGATGCAGAGGTTATTTTTGATCAGTGTGCCTCTTCTCCTACTGAAACCTGCTGTAATTTAGTCCAGTCACAGCACATGTCTCCAGGTGACATATATGCTTCTAAAATGATCCAGTCTGTAATTAGTGGGGTCCTCTCCTGCCCTATGATTTACTTCCATGCACGCTTTACACACATTAAGCAGCGATTAACATTAGATGGCAACAAACTCCTCTAACATGACATTCTAAAAGGTGAGGGTACTGTGGGCTGGGGGCCAGCTATGACAACATACAAAAAATGCAATCAGAGGAAAAAAGTACTGACAACCTGACCTTGACAATTACATCGAATCACAATTCTCCACATAAGTGGAAAGTGCTGAGGAGGTGAAAAGACCAAAACAGGATTTTGTGGTGCTTTGCGCTAGTGTTTAATCGGATTGGCTGCCCTGCATATATCAAAGCAATCTGAGAACAGAAAGAAATAGGACCGATGCGACCTTCTTTGGGTCTCTGGATTGAAGAAAAGCTCTTTATAGTTATGAAGCTCTGTACTAAAAATGTACCGAGCTTCTGTCTCTCGTTTTTACTGGTTACAAATATTGACTGTTGCTGTCACCCAAGTTTTTTCCCTTTAGCCCACCGTGGAGGCTAATTGTTCTCTTCATCACATCCACCTCTACCAGTTGATTCTTGGCCTTTTGATGCCATTTTAAATGTGTCTCCAGTATCCATGAATGTGCTTTCAGATTTCAATGGCATGTTGTTGTAGGCTATAGCAATCATCTGAAGGCCTCAACGCTCCCCTTTGTCTGGGTGGTTTTAAGAGAGAAAATACACGATTGAACAAGTGTTTGAAGGTTTCTGGTAAATAATCAGCAACTTTAATAAAGAAAGGGAGCCGAAAAACCATCAAGTGTCTGTGATAACTGTGTTTCTGTTACATTTCTCCTGAGGTGCTTCTTTCTTCCATCTCTCCCCCCCCCCCAATATGTTGTTTTTCAAAAGATGCAGATGTATGTGCACTGTTAGAGACCATCTGCTTCAAACCGTCCCTGCCCCTTCCCTTGTGCACAGGTATCTTTTATCCCTTGTACTGAATTAATGCAGCTCCCACTGCACATCAGCGTCTGTCGGTGGAAGGCTGCTTGGCTGCTAGATTTAAGGATGTGTGAATGCAGGCCAGAGCCACCTGCCAGCAGACAGCAGTCAAAAATGGACAAACTTTGATTTAAAGTTTGGTACTGGAAACATAAATTCTCCATGTGTTTACCTGAGCAGTGCCAGCAAACACCATGTGTTACAGAAGCTTCTTTTCTTTCTTCTGTGCACTGAGGAGGGGGTCAACGTTAGTGGTGATAAAAGACTAAAATAACTTGTCAACAGAGGCTACAGTTAGGTATAGGCTGTCATGATGTGTGCCATGGGGGAGGGTCTCCATGAGATGTTAGTACACAAACCTTCTTGGCAGGGTCTGTGAGGATTGGGTATTTCCTCTTGGCACAGCTTTAGATGCTGAATTGTACTTATCATGCTTGAATGAGATATTACTGTATTAGCTCTGATGGCAGCTTAGCATCAGCATCATCCAAAGGTCACAAGCCTTTTCCGGGGAGGATTGCTCCAAGGCCGTTTAGGTTAAGAGACTGGGTAGCGATGAAGATGGAAGATAGGACAGCTGATGAAAGAATAGAAGATGTGGACTAACTGCCTGATGGTTCAGCTTGTGAAAGAATATAAAAAGAGACCTTGATAAACTACATTGCTTCATAACGATAGTAATTTAAAAGAAAACACATTCTTCTTAGCACACTAACATACTAATGTAGAATTACTGAACTAGAGGAATTAAACAGAGAGGCTGCGTCCGAATGTGACGCTCATTCATTACACAGAGCTGCACTACATAGCGCTCTCATTCTGTTGTCTATTTGGGCACTACTTTCTTGCTGTTAAACATCATGTGAATACCAGCTGTAACCATGGCAACCATACCTTAATGATAGTGTTCCAATCCATTGTCATGTGAAGATATTTCATTTTCCTATATTTTATTCTTTCTTTGCATCAGCAGAGTAAAAATTAATGATATATAGGATTTTTTTTGTTAACCTTTGATGTTTGCATTATATCATTGCAAGGTCTGGCCCGCAATGCATTGTGGTTTTCTGACTTGTCTTGTGACCACTGATGCCCACTGTATTTCAAAATGCATTGTGGGTAATTTTGAGTGCCCTACATATTTCTCCCTGGACATTTGGACACCTCTACAAAATGGTGTGACCACTACAGCCAGCACTATGTAGGCCATAGCGTAACCATCAGCTTCTTAATCTGCTTCCTGAACTCAGAACATCTGTGACATCAGATGACTTTCATACCAATTTCCCTTCACATGAAACGCCTTCTGTTCCCAAACACAGGCACATGATGGGAGCAGATGAAAAAGCAACGAAGCTGTCTGTTCAGAAAGCTCCTCAGTTTCATTTAATACAGGTTCATGAACAATATATTGAACCAATTGCACCAGAGCATTTCTGACGGTAAACACAATGCAGAAGGTATTTATTCAGATGAAACGAAATGATGCACCTGCCTCCGCTGAAGGCATTTGGCTGAAACAACAGTGAAATTCCCTGAACTGGGCTTCCAGTCCAAATGGAAATGAGCCCTCCAAGATGTTTATGATGTGTGCTGTGGTGGAGCACAGAAATCAGAGCAGATTATTAGGGCTGCTCGCCTTATCATCTTGTGTTTACAAGCAGAGAGGGACTCATCTTGGGAGACTGTCGATTGAAGGGCATGAAAACTGACAGAGCAGATAGACGGCCGGACGCTCCACTCATGGGTCTCAATTTACCCCCAAACTATTGACAAGGTGCCACAACTAAAGAATAATGACAGCTAAACTCAAACACACAACAGCAACTTATGCTGTTTGATAGAAATGGCTTCATCTCAATGTGCTGATTTTTTCTAAAGCTTTTAATTTTATAGCAGAAAAATATCACGAAGACTTCCATCTGACCTCAGGGTGAGTTTTCCCTCTTTCACTCTTTTACTGTTTATCTCTGTGGTTTTTTCATCTCTGGGAACAATACAGCAGTCTGGTGACTTTTGCCTCCTTAGTGTTATTTTCTAACAAATCAGTTAAGCTGGGGAAGCTTTGGCAAAGCTATTCAAAGACTTCCAATGGGCTATTGCTGTATTTTATGTCTGACGTTAACGTAATTACAAAGGCGTAAGCTGAAAAGGGCAGTTTGGCCCCGAAGGCACATCGGCCTCATAACAGCCTTATTAGTTGTGTGTCTAATGACATGAAAACGTGACAGGAGCTCATGGGTTATATGCCCCCAGCGTAAAAACACACAACTACATGCATGTGTTCACAGTAAAATTTGAGCCTTGAGCCCTTTAGCAGACATGCAGGTAATTGTGCAGCAGATTGGTAATATAATACAGTGAAGTGAAAATGACATACACTTCACTATATGATAAAACGGCTTACCTGTTCTTTTCATTTTTTAAACAATAAACAAAAGTCCAATAGCCTTTCAATATTTTCCTGGCTAACTCAAATTGCTCTAAAACACCTAAAAAGAAAGTTTGGAAAGAAGCATGTTCAATATTAGTATTGTGCTTTTTAATCAAGGTGCTAATTGTAGCAGTTATTCAGAAAGAAAGTGTAAACTCTTGCTAACTAATATTGAACTGCTTCTTTCGCCATTCTTCACAGATGTGACCTACAATGTGGAGGGGCAACGAAACCATATTGTTGAAATCATGCAGAACAAAGTCTGGACTTGTCCTGCTGAAATAACATTTATTTCCTGATAAAAGATGCTGCATTAACATGAACATATTTCTGTAAAACATATGCCAGTGGTCCATTCAACAAAAGCGGATGTACTGTTTGCTTATCTCTGTCAGACACAATGCTTCTCTGTAAAGTAGCTGAAACTTGGATATGGCTCCTGTAGGTTTTAGGTTCTTACATGAGAAAGAATGGCGTTCTTCCTCTGGATGAGGAGGGAGTTTCTACCTTAAATGCAGGAGTTTAGGGCTACATTTATACCTGGACAGTCTGCTAAGTTTCAAACAGCACACACTCAAACAAACTGGATATTACAGGGTTTAAAGGGTGAATGACATTACAAAATGTTAGATTCTGTGATAGGGTGCAATAAAGCAATGACTAAATAGGCTAAAACTTTTATGAAATGCTTTTTTTTGTACAAATCCTGACATCCTCCCTTCATAATATTCAGTCTGCTCATTATAGACCTTTCCAGAATGTTGTGTTTTGTATCTACTATAAATATTTCTGCATTCTTTTGCTTCTATTATAAATGTTTACAAGTGCGCTGCTAACATTTCATTCTGAATTCAGTGAACAGACTGAAAATAAGGTTTTCATCCTTGTTAGTTTGACAAAATGAAATTAAATATTTTTTCATTTCTATTTATTTATTTGTTTATTTATTTACAAAATGTGTGTTTGTAAGTTGTGCTTGTTGTTGGAAGTGTTTTTCCAAGGTTAGTTTTGTATAAGTTTCTCATTTTCTTTTTTTTGTCATAATTTTTCACGTGATGCTTCAAACCATAACATCTTCACTGGACAGTGTATGGATCTTAGTATAACAGCTTTATAGTGTGGGCACAGTATATTAGTCCTTTTATGATGGTTTATTCCATCATGGAGTAATTCTGGTTCTCTGCTCTCAGCAGGGAACATATTATACATGATCTTTAATTTCAGAATCTTGACTATCCAAGAAGACACCAGAAGTTTTAACTTTTTTTCTGCTTAGTGGCTTGAAGACCAACAAGGATTTTAGAGTGTATTTGTAGGGGTTAAAAAAAAACAAAGCATGGTAATTAACCTTCATTTTCATTAAAGGCTCCAGACTACCACATACTTAACAGGAACAGCTTCCTGCAATGCAAATTAACTCCAATAAAAGATCTTTAGTTCAACAGAAAACTTAGCAAACGTAAAGATTCAAATTATAACTTGAGCATAAGGGGTGATATAACCCTTTAAGTACGTGTTTGATGATGTGAACTTATTCTTCAAGTTAACCAGGGTTTGCTGCAACCAAGCAACCCGTTTCATTCATTAGAATCAAAACAAACCAACATGTATCAACAGATTCAGGACAGAACAAGTTGGAAGAGGGCACACTATATTTGACTTTTCTTTTGTTTGTTAGTTTTTTGCAGACTCACACTATCATATAAAAAATTATAGCTTTCAAATACACAAAAAGTATATCATCCATACTCCAGTATGCACTGGAACATACTCCCAAACACAGAAGTAATAAATATTTAGCCCTTTTTTTCAGAGGCGGTTTGAAAGTGTACGCCTTTGCTAAGCTTGCTGTGTGTTTTAATCTCCACATTGCAGGTAGGGTTGTAGCATACAGCAGGTTTATTGTTATTTCATCATGTTCAGCACCATGCTCATTCCTCAGAGAATGAACACGTAGTCACTGCAGATTGCCCAGGAGACATCAACAGTACAATACATGAAATACACGTGTTTTATTCAGCAGAGATCAATTATGTAATGCACCAGCTGGGCCACCTGATGTTGTGATCTCGCTGTTGTTCTTAAGGGTATACAAGCAAAATGATTAAAAGGATAAGAATGTATAGAAGACCACTCAGTGTTTAAATGCACTGAATCATTGGAAGTGACCCACACTGTATTCATTTAGTTGTATTAATATGTGTTAATATGTTAATATTCACCATACTATCAAAATATCAATAATACAATAATTAAAATAACTATTAGCTATTATGTTCTACCTTCCACAGACTTATAATTAATTGGAAGCATCTTTTTTGGTATAAACTTTCCAGCTGTAAATTAATTTTCACCGCATATCACTTGTTTCTGTCAGCCTGCAGCTGCAGCTCATGATGTAACCTTTTTCTCACAGAATGTGCAAGAGCATAGCAGAGAAAGATATTAAGACATTTTACTCATAGACAATGCATTCTCTTTTCTCACTCTCTTCCTAATTTGTTAATGTCTCATCTTCAGGCAAGTATTGGCATATTGCGTGTCAGTTTTGCTCAGTGGCGCCTTGACGACCCATGATTCACTGCTGAGTCATACAACATGAGCTGTGAGGCGCATTCAAATGTGCCTGGATGTGATCTAGCAATGAAATGTGCACATTTTCTCATTAAAGCAACTTCTTTCTGTTAAGAGAACAGAAAGAAAGCATGCAACATCAGGAGGTCAAGTGCAAAGGGTTACCATAAGTGGGTTGAAAATAAGTTGTTTCTTGTTTCTTGTATGGATTTAAGAAGAAAAAAAACTCAAGTTTTTCAAAGGTACTATAATGATCCAGGTGCAAAGCGTGTCTGTCCTCCCAGTGGCTAAATATTGACTGTGCTTGAAGCAGCAGATGGGCTGAATGGTGAACGCAGCCTGTGCAGGAAGAATTGAGTAAGTGTACGAGTGACATCTGGTCCTTCCTGTGCCCAGCGGACCTGGTTGCTACATCAAGCCGCCTCATTAAACTAGCTTGGGCTTTAGGAGCATTCTGCCACTCAAGTCACTGCTCTGGTGTTTCCCATCAAATCCTTCATTTGCAGTCAAGCCAAGACTGAAAGGTTATTGAATAAGTTGCGTGGGCAGGTTTCGCACATCCTTTTTTCTCTGAATTTTACTTAACTCAACTGCTTTTGCGTTGTTGAATTAATTTAATTTGATGCAAAATATAATGTGGTTGCTCAACAAAATGCGCTGATTTAACCCCTAAATAAAAAGTGTCCGGACATGTAGGGTGTGGTTTTTATGACTGACGATGAAAGCAGAAATTACTCAGCAAGCAGACTTAGAAATCAATGTTTATAAGCACATACTTGAGTTCATCTTTAAGCCGTATAAAAAGAAAATATAAACATAATGGACTTCTGATGACCCATTAACCCAAACCAGCACAGTAACAGCACATAACCAGGGCTGTAACTTGCACCATAACTTTTTCTCTAAATATTTTTCTAAATCAAATATGGGATCAATAATGCTCCCCCCCCCAAAAAAAATAGAAAAAAAAAAGAAACAAACAACAACAACAAAAGACAAGCAAACAAATTAAACTAAAAGACAGATTACGCCTGGGTGTTTAGGGACGATCAAAAAGCACGGTAGTGCTGATTTCCACTCCCAGTCAAGTGTAATTTATTTCTCTGATGGCTGTGAAGTGTTCTCATCTCACTGCAGCTTGTAGCTCTTCTCTGCTGTTAGAGGCGGCTGAGCTGGGCTCCGGTTCAGCGGCTCAACTCGCCTGTCCTCAGGGCTGCAATCATCTGCGGCAGCATCTACTTATCACAGAGAGCTGTTTGGATTACCGCACCATGCTTAATGGCACGCTGCCATATGATGAATATCATAATATACAACACAAGCTGCACTGCACATCTCCTGTCCCATCTCACAGAGCAGTCTAGTTGATTTCAGCAGTAAAACCCTCCTCCCTCTTGAGACCTCAGCCCCAGAACACAACACAAATTAGCCGAGCAACTAAGGGGACAAGTGAAAACAGGTAAGTGAAGTCTAAAAGCCACGTAAGCTGGGTGCAGCTTATGACTCGCCCTTGTACAACACAAACTGTCTGCAACATGATACATAACAAAGCACTGTTGATGAGCGGCGCACAAAGAGCTACAATATCCATGAAATCAATTATTAATCATTGATACAATTCAGTAGGGGTGAGCTTTTACTTCGGGCTCTCTGTGAAATGGAAAGACTCACCAGGCTGTGACAGAGCATGCGAGTCATTTGCAGTAAACTTCAAACTAGCTGGAGCAATGTGGTCTGACAGCACTCTTTTTATTTTAAGTCTACAGCTTCAATCATGATGCCAAACACTATTTTCAGACCCTCAATCTAGATGATATAATAACAATAATGATAATAATCAATCCATCAACCGCTTATTCCCTGAATGGGGTCGCTGGAGCCAATCCCAGCTCACATTAGGCGAGAGGCTGGGTACACCCTGGACAGGTTGCCAGTCCAAAAACACATAGACAAACAACTATGCACACTCACTCCTATGGGCAATTTAGAGTCTCCAATCAGCCTATCCCCAAGGTGCGGGGAACACGGGGAGAACATGCAAACTCCACACAGAAAGGTTACTGGTTGGACCTTTCCAACCAGCAACCTTCTTGCTGTGAGGCCACAGTACTAACTAGCTGTGCCACAGTAAATTGTTAGATAATAGTTTT
>JBAMIG010000001.1:24789104-24803800 GCA_037177335.1 Kiunga ballochi
TCCAACCAGCAACCTTCTTGCTGTGAGGCCACAGTACTAACTAGCTGTGCCACAGTAAATTGTTAGATAATAGTTTTAAAATTAGTTGTTCTTCAGTTATTATCCCAGCTTTATGCTTTTTAAATATTCCCTCTGCCTCCTACAAATCCCTGCAGAAGATACACTTTGAATCTGGCCATTTACCCCCAAACCCCAAGCTCTGCTGTTTGAAAGGACACTTTAAAACAACTAAACCTCATAAGGTATCCGAAATAAACACAACTACATGTTTCTTACTAAAGAATGACACAATGAGTGTCCACCTGTTTAACCTGAAATGGTAGAAACTTTGTTGTAAACTTAGTTGAACACAACTGTCTCTTTTATCCCTTATGGCTACCAGGAAGCAGGAAGCTACATTATAACATTTCAAACTCCTTTCATAACAAACAATAAAAAGATAATAAATAAATAATCTGTGTGATAATAAAGATTTCAGGTTTTTAAATAAGGGGATGTTTTTCTTAAGTTACATCCATATATAGTATTTATATAGATAATGAAATCTTAAGTTTGTTGGTAAATAAATTTTTCATTAGGCATAAAATTATTTTAAAAAGTGGTGAATTACTTACAGAGCTGGCAGAGTAAACTGCTCAAAGCTGTGTTTAAATTTCCATGATATTAAAGACAATTTGTTGAAAATGCAAAAGTCTTGTGAAGGAATAAGACAGTCGGTAAAAAGTGTTGAAAGCAATTTCATGCCACTCTTTCCTGTGTTATTTAGCCTGACATGAGACAACTATTTTTGTCTGTTGATGTTGATGGGAAACAGACACATGTGGATAGAAAAATCATCTAAGATAAAAAAAACAAACAAACAAAAAAAACACAACAACAACAGTTAACGAAGTGCTTTAAAAAACCACAACGCACGGTCAGTGACATTTTATCCATTTAATTCAAGCATACCCCGAGAGCAGCTGCTGCCTGAATGCACGGGCTGCTGGGGTGCTATGATGCGTCTGGGCACTATATTAACAGGGAGAGGGTTACTGCCTGATGGAATATTGATAAAATGTTTTTTGTTTGCTGCACATTGCTCAGAGAGTTGACGGCTCACTGCACTAAATCATAAAGCCCACTTGGGCGTAGTGCAGAGTCAATAACCAGTTCTTTTTCTATTCTGGGAGCACTTTCAGTTTCTGGGAGGCCGCCTACATTGATGTTGAGCGATAGAGAGCAGCTCTATCCTGTGTTCTTCTATGTTTCCAGATGATTATTTTAACCACCTTACCAAACATGTCAGATGACATGAACCTGAACTGTGACTACTCTGCATATATACTTCTTTTGATGTGGGGTTGATTTAAAAAAAAAAAGAATTTATTGATTAAATTCCACTGATCAAATCAAACCTTTAATCCTTTCAAATTAAAAATGAATTATTCATGAAATTCTGCTTCTATGTTCTTATGATGTTAGGAAAACAGGATGGCTGTAGATGTGAAAAATGGCACGGGTATAAAAAAACCCCACATAACTTAGGATGCAGACGGTGATCAAAGCACATGACATGATGGCTGGATGTGTCAAATTCAGTCTGACAATTCACAATAACTAGGATGATCTATTAGATGACTGGTTTAGTTCTACTAATCCCTGATTGTTGATGAAAAGCCGACAGCATCAGCCCCAGAGCTTTATATCAGGATGTGAAAAAAGGAAGTTGAGAACTTGTTCTATCTCTGCTGCAAAGTGGCAAATGTACAGAACATAGTGTTAGTGGGTGTTCATCTGCTTTTTCTAAACCTTAGCAAAGTGCTTTCCTTTTGCAGGGAGCTCCCCATCACTATCTTAAAGCTGAAGGAGTGTTTTTGATAAGTCACAGCAATAAACTGCCGTTTAAACCACTGATGTTTTGGCTTATAAGACTGGTTTCTATTGACTCAATACAATCAACTTTTTCTCTTGTTTTTTAGTGTTTTGTTAAAATTGCAATGTTAAAAACTTGAAAGAAACATGTTTGCCTAAAAGTACTGAAAGAAGCATGTGGAGTGACTCGTTCTTCTAAAGCGACTCTTATGTTTTAATTTAGTAAAACCAGATAAACTGAATCTATATCCATCTCAATTTAATTATTTTAGTTTAACTCATTTTATACTTGATGTTAAATCAGGCAGGTTTTTCTCATATTTGTCTTTTTCAAGTTAATTTTTGGCCATTTTTATTTATTCATATAAAACAAATTATGTAGATAAGAGTTATTCATACAATATATTGTTTTATTTAAAATGTAATTAGTTTTTAATCATTTAATTGGATTTAGCTGTAACATATATTCAGAAATGGAATTTATTTGTAAAAAAACAAACAAACAATTAGAGTTTGACATTAACATCATCTATGCTCTTTTCACCTACTTGCTTGTTTTGGAGAAGAGACCAGACCCAACTGGCTGTAAAAGATGTTTTACTATAAAGAACAGGCTCCTTCTTAAGGGGGAAGTTGGGCAAAAGTTACAGAAGCTTTTGTTGAGTGTGTAAATCTGAATCTATCACCTGTAAGACAGCCTAATGAAATGTGTGAGCTCATGTGGGCACATTTTACAAAACAAGACAGCAGTCTGAGGAAGGCAATAAATACCACTGTCAGGTGGAGTTAGAGAACTTTTTGATTGTTTTGCAGGATATCGCTACCTATCATTTGTTGACAGCTAATGAGACAAACATATTAGATATTCTTTTAATCAAATATCTACTTTAGACTGTAAAAGATAGAAATCTGTTCAGAAATATGTAGTGAAAATGAATATCACACCAATCAGCCCCTTCGTGCTCTGCTTTACATCCAGGCACCTGTTGCTGTCACACTCATGCCACGTTTGTCTGAACATGGCTGCTCATGATTCCTGACGTGATTTTACATGTCTATACCAAGATGATGCATGTAAATGTCAGCAGCTATATAAAGTGATTCTGACTCTGACACTCCCTGTCTCTCCATTCTCATGAACGGCAGATAGTGTACCTGAAAAAGCTGCAGACATTTCTCCCAAAACTTTGTGATTTGACAGTGCCTGTAATGCATCTGGTTCTCCATATGAGCTGGTGACATTTATCTTCGATGGTAAAGAAATGTTTTTCCCTGCATGGTGACAGGTGGATGGGGCATGCTGGGGCACTGCCAGGCTGTGCTGCAGCAGCAGCAGCAGCAGCAGCAGCTCCACTATTGAGGCTAAGAGCAGGAGACAGTCTACCAGGGGAGGTGATGATGCCAAGAGCTGTGGTATCATTACAAAGCCCTCTTTCCTCAATAAATTATCCACTAGGTCTCTGAAACTTAACTCAGGTGTCTCTAAATGGCTGCTACCTGAGTTGAATTGCCTCATTCATTTTAATGGACATTAATTCTTCTAGAGCAAATGTTTTTGCATCATGTTTTAATTTAGTTAAATGAAACTAAGAGGAAACCCCAGAGATTTCCTACATTATTAATGATGCTATATTCATGGATAATCTTTGGAGATGTGGGTGTTCGTTAGCTACAGATTAGTCTCTGTGAGTCATAAAGCAAAGTGCATACTGTGCGGTTTACTGCTTTTAAACAGCACTTTGGAAATTTCTGTCAAGGTTGATGCATAGATAACATTTAAGTGTTTGCTTTATGGCTACTCTTGATAGTGAAAAAAGAGAGACACCCTGATTGATGTGCTTGCCGCCAGCACCCTTGCCACTGGACTCTGTGATACTGCATTTAGAAGGATAAAGCCCGGTGGGGCTGTGATGTGTTTATTTATAGAGTACAACAGGCCTAATTGGTAAATTGCTCTAATGATTGATTCACTATCGAGTTTGGTGTTGTCTGTCTTTACTCTACAGTGAGGGATGTCTGGAAATAGCAGGGTTGACAGTGGGGAGAAAGAGGAACCAATACTTTTCCCTGAGTGCAAGATCATCTGATTAACTGTCCACAGTCTTCCTGAGAGCTCAGCCCACTATGAGCAATTAGACAAATCAAGGTTATGGCCCAGACTGGCTGTCACCACTGTGAACTAAAGCCTTATGAAGAGAGGCTTTGTGTATCAACACCCATTAGGTGGAACTCCGCTTTTTACTTGATGATCTGTTTTTGATCCATTACCTCATGCAATAACAGATCTGACATCATTTTATCACATGGTGAGTAATGATTTAATGTAGCAGCTTCAAATCTACTTATAAATTGCATGAAATGAATACCTTTCGGCTCTGATAATGCACATTTGTTCGCAGAAACTGCATATAAAACAAATCTATCTAAGCTTTGTATAATATGGATTAGATTTTACTTACTATAGTTGTTAATATGCATGTCATCTCATCCTCTTCTAGCTTCCAGTGCAGCTGGACTCAGGTGAAACTCCTGAATTTAATAATCATATATGCTCGTGTTAATGTAATATTTTCTCATACTGCAAGTCTTGTTTTAACAAATAGGGTTATCCTTCTGCATGACAGAGAGCAACCCCCATTTATAAGATTTGATAGGCACAAATAAATCAAGGCTTTATGCACAACCGTGGTGCACCTCATGCAGAGAACTTAGCTCAGGGGCCTATCTGCTTCCTGGCTTCAGGTTTGAAATTCAATTACTCACTGCCCTGGGTAGCTGCTTGCTGGAAGCAAATCATGGATCTGAGGTAAGGTTTAATGGATTTGAAATATAATTTAGCTCTGGCTTGGCTCCTTAGAGACAGGTCACCATTACCTATAACCACATTAGAGGTAATCAGAGATTTGCCTGAATTCGTTTACTTGACTTCCAGCTTGCACTTCAAGTCCTCCATTTTCTTTCCATCTGTGACACATTTAAAGGGCAAGTCATGTGAATCATAAATTTATTATCAAAAACAGTATCTTGCTTTAGTGCTAGTTTATCCCATAAATCTATCACTGTAACTCTATTAATAATAATTTACAAAATAAAAGTCTCTACTGATTTAATTAGGCTCAGAAGTAGCTGAAAAACCTAAGCTGTTGAGAAGGACTGATATGATGCAGCAAACACACCCGACTGAAGAGACTTCTCTACCACTCTAATCTCAGATTGTAGTTTTTTACAATCTTCCAAAGGAACCTTTTTCCAGACACTTTTCTCAGATACCTGTTATTAACTCTCTTGTGTTTAATCAAAGGCCTGGGAGGTAGCAGCCACTCCTCCGGCTGAGAGGTTGACAAATGAATTGACCAGCTAGAAAAATGGACTCAAATTCATCCTCTCCTGAAATTTGTGTTCACATCCATGCATTGTTCTTCCACAGGGGATAATAGATGGCATGGACGGGGATTTTAAGGGGGTTTCCGATAAATAGTTAATGCTGCACAAAGTCTCGCATTACAGCTCTGTGGCATTTTGGTGGGTTGGAAATGCCTTTTTGCAGATAAGATTGGAAAATCAGGGGTGTTGGGAATTTATTGACAAAACTGGTATTCCTTTTTACACCATTTAAGCTTTCTTTTGCATATAAATAGGACTCATTCTAATATGATTTCAAACCCTTTTGCTTTGCTGTCTTTCCACCATCAGCAAAGCCACCTGGAAATGTCACTGCTGCCGTCTCCCATACAAATGCAATCCTTCCTTTATGGAGCAGACTAAGACAGCGGTGGCTCACATTTCTGAAGTACTGTGCAGCATTTCCATGAAGCAATGTTAAAGGTTTCATACTGATTTAATTTTGGCACATGTAAACTGTAAAATTTCTTCTTCCTTTTTTTGGGTGGGTGGCAGCGCATGGGGGCTGGGGGGGTCGGTGTAGGACTGTGAACAAATGTATTCCAGTCATCATTCAAGTAGATTGCATCTACTTTATGTCCTGCAATAGCTTTTTTTTTTTGCTCCATTTAGAAATTATTGCATTACTGAAATTCATTAATCAGCTTATTTGTATTGCGCACTAATGGAATTAACTTTGTGAATGCAATGAATATGCATTAGGTTGGAGAATTTGCCTCGACTTAGTCAGCCACAGAAATTTCACAGTGGAGTAAAAAAGTTTTCTCTGGAGCAAAAGTATTTACTCAGCATTGCATCATTAAAAAAGGAATAGTAGCTCTGCTAAAGTCATAAATAGGAGGTCTTTTGAGTACCTAAGAAGGAAAACATGTCTTTAATTTGTCAACTGCCTTTTATTGCTGTGCACAGAGGAGGTGACCTTGTCCTGTCTGGCGTGATAGGGCAGCTCCAGCTGTATAAGTGCATCTGAATATTTCCCACTGCTCTGTGAAATGATGCTTAATACAGCTGTGGTGGAAGAAATGGCTTGCATGTGTAACAGCATTTTGGTTAAAATGAGGAAGTGTTGTCTCAAACAAACAGATCTTGGGTTAAAGCAAAGACAGCATGAATCAGTCAATGTGGATATTGTTACCTTTCCTCTAAGTAATACAACAAGCATCCCCTTTCTACCATTGATCTGATAGAAATCGCAATAACCTTTGCATTTCATTTTGATACACATTTTTACCATCTCTACACCAGTTTCTAACAATAGATCTGACTGGTATAAGAAGGTATGTTTCACTAGAGATTCACTAGAACCTTAAATCCATCTTTTCAACAGCTGGACTGTATTGTTTAAGATTGTGGTAACCGATCCAGTACAGCAGTTTTTAGCTGTATAGTGGACACAAAATAATAATTTTGACTAAATAATATGTGACTTAACGTCACTACCGGTAAGTGGCAAACATCCAGTATAACAATTCAGACTGCACTTTGGCAGTGTCTCAATTCTCTAGTGTGCAGAATTTAGTGCTAGTGCACACTTGTGCACCTTGTGCACATTTGCTAAAAACTGCTAACATTTATGTGTGCTAACTGGACTGGATTGGTTACCGCAATCTCAAACAAATGGTTGGATATGTGACAAGCTGCAGTATACACGGGAAGCTTATCAAAATGACTTCATGCTCACGTCTTCACAGATCAAGCTCTGCTGCGGTATTGTTTGCATACTGTGCGAATAAGTTTTAGTTCGCTGATTGAGACACTGCCCCTGTTTTCACTCAGTAGTAGAGCTCTAGTCAGATTTGATCGATTCAAGTTAGGACTATATGGTTAGGAATACTCCGGTCTATTCAGGCAATCTTTTTCATTGAAACTGGGTCAATAACTAGATGGGGTCTATCCCAATGGATATAGTCTCATACCAGTCTATTACAACCATAGACCGATGAATAAATTAACTAAAGGGTGACATTACTTATACGTTTCTAAAGGTTAGCTCAGTGTACAGTTCCCACCATTGCCATCTTAGCAGCGGCTTGTATGCCATTGCTCCCAGAACATACAAAATTGGTAAAGTGGTGGAGCTCAGATAGGGTAAAATACTGACATCTATTAAATTCCAAACTGCCTGTAGCTAAGAGCTAATTGAAGAAACCGTATATAACAGGAGCTATAACAGGAGCTAACCTGCTAACAGAGGTAGGCAGGCAAAGGCTAAAGCTAACTGTTAGCTGGTGAAAAACCATGATTCACTCTGTCTTTATGCCACTGTGAATATCAGATACCTATCAATCAAAAGGAGATGTTCCAAACAATGCCAATTTTTAAATTAAAACATGTTTAAATATAGTTCTTAAAAAAGCACCTCCGTCATTCACAATTGTCATGAAGGCAAACTTAAACTTGAAAAGCTAGCTTTCTTTCTTTTCCCCAGGAAGCCTCAACGTTTTGGTGCATTTTAGAAATTGATACATCTTTCAAAATATTTAGCTGTCAAAAATTTCTAAGTCATTAAGCAAGGGATTGATGGGAAATGGGGACAATAGGGCTGAAATTAAACAAAGAAGATCAGCATTATGCCAGTCATATAACCATTGTGAACAGGTGGTGTTGGTCTATCATTGCAATTATAACTTTAGTAGCCTATGCATGAATACAACCCATGGGGAATATTATGTATGGAAGACAGTCTATGGAAAACATGCAGCACTATACATTCACCTGTTGCCAGTCTTAAAAAAAAGATGAAGAAAGAGGATTCAGATTAAACAAATCTGCAGTGCACACGGGATGACACAGGCTTTTCTTTTGCATTTTCCGCTGTGTATTTTAGATCATGATAAAAGAACATTTCAACACCTGTCTAAAGATTTTTTAACATTTCCCTTCTATTTCTGCAAATGTCAAACTTTAAATCCATTCAGAACTTTGAAAACCACAACTATTCTGCCAGCTTGATAGTCTGCTGAAACTTAAATACACTGATGTGCCTTTCTGCTTTCAAAAGAGGAAATTTCAAGGCAAATGTAGTCAAGATAGAGTTAATCTACGAACAAAGATATAGGTAGTATTTCAGAGTAAGTATTACTGTTTTTTGTCATATTTGACTAAACAAAGAACACTTACAGTCTTCCTTTTTGTTTTTATTTGATATTAATAAGCGCTCTAAAACTCAGCACCACATGCAGTCAGGAATAAGGCGATGACCACTTACAGATGCAAACAAGGACAGCGTGCTCTAAATCCTACATGGATCTTGCCGTTTTAACATCAAAACAGCTGTCATCGTGGGACATACATGCATGATATCATCTGGCAGCTACCTTGCTGACAATAGGAGTATGCTAATACAATACAGTCAATGCACTGAGCGTAATTTCAGATGTTCCATGTGCCAAAGACCTTGCTCGCACAAGGCATCGCATTGATTGAAGTTTGAAGATGGCTGTCTAGGATTTATGCACATCTTGCACAATTTATTAGCGAACATAAAACCTTAAGAGGGTTAGAGTGTTTTTAAAAAGTATTTGATATTAAGAGAATGTTTTAGCAGCATGGGAGAGGGCGTGTTTGGTTTCTAATGGTGCAACGAGCAGGGTTAGACTTGTATTTTAAAATAAAAAAGAAAAGAAAGACATGAAGTCATCTGTCTTTTCTGCCTCTTATGATTCAGTGGTACCACAGAATTGGATTTCTCTCTTTAAAGCTATCAGCCTTTGATGTGACACAGTGACCGTGAGAGTCAGTCATCAGGTATAAGAATGAATAGAAAGCCCAAAGATGCCGCAGGTCTTAAAGGTCTCATCCTGGACTTCTAACATGACAGCCCGTAAAAGCCTTTTTTCTTAAACTAATACAATTTTTTTCTTTGTTTTTAATGAGTTTAAAGGCTTAGTTAGTTTATAGTGTCTTGCTGAGATAATACAACTTCCTAAAATAGCAAGGAGCTTTTCTTTTATAATAACTTTAATGATTTTGTCTTAATTTAGCAAAGTATAGCCCTATCTAAGAGCACAAGTGTTTGGACGATGGCATATGAAATAAGAAGCAGGAGTAAGCATTGAGTGGGCTGACAGAGCGTGGGATTTGAAATGATTTCAAAGCAAGCAGTTTCATCAGAGCCCACAGTGAGGTGGTAATCAACTTGTTTTGTGCTACAGCCTCCTGGTTTTGTGGATGATCACGATGGACCAGTGGGCTGGTGAGTAAGGCCTGTGTGGTTGTCTATCCTTTGGCTATTTCATCACTGTGGGTGGACGGCGCAGAAGGCGAGCGGGAGAAATAATCAACCCCACAAGGCAGTAGAATAACAAAGATCGGATAATGTCTGAATAGCTGAAGATCGAGAATAGATTTGCCAAAGGGACAGAAAATAAATCTGTGTTTCTTCAACTGTTTGTAAACATAAAATTCTGCTTGCTTTTACAGCTTCACAGTAGGAATAGAAAGCCATACCTCCAATTGTTTTTACCGTTATTTCCTTTCACAATGGCTGTTGGGATAAAAGACCTAATAATCTAACATTATAAATAAAATTTTGATTATTGATGAAGGACAATGTTTCGAAACATTGTTGTTTGGATTTGCTTAGACAGAAAAAAGTATCTCCAAACTACTTCTTTATAATATCCAATGCAAAATAATCACCACACCCACAGTATAAGGTCAATGGAAAAGTTTTTTTTTGTCTGGAAAGAGCATTGCAGTGAATTTTAATATAGTATTTTTTCACAAGTATAATAGTTCATTAACGAACTGAGAGTAAAAACATTTATATTCACCGAGGTGTGCACAGACGCTGGGGTCTTGAATGTAGTTGGAGGGGTAAGAGCAGGATTACACCCAGGTCCTTGCGTGGCTCTGAGCTGTGGGAGACTGACCCTGATAAATCACAGGCTGTGAGGCAGCGTGGCCGTATTTTGCAGACAGGCTCATGGTGAGGGGCTTTAATTTATGTGGGAAGACTGCTCTAGTTTGGGGTGTGAGATGGGAGCCAAACAGGCGGACCATTCTACCAGCCTCTCAGCAGAGCAGCGGCAACAAACACGCCAGACGTCTCTCGTGTGATAGAGTGATCTCGACAATACACTGGCAGCTGATGTGTCACGTTGCTGCCCTGCACAAAAATCAAAGACAGACCCTGAATGAAAGAAACGAGCAATGAGTGGAGGGATGAAGAAGGATGTTTAAGGGGAAAACAAAAGAATACTGGACTAGGACCAGTCCCTGCTGAGTTTATGATCATCTACACAGCAAAGAAGAGGCTATTTCAGAACCATTATTATCCACAGTGTGATGGTACAGACACCAAACGGCTCTCCAATGATTTACTTTTGTAGGTACATGAGTAACTTTTTTATACAGTTTCATGTAACACATACAGTAAACAGAGGATGGTTTTATTTTTCTTGCTAAAGCAATGCATAGCACAACTTCCACCTGGGATACAAAATGATGACACAGATTTTCATACAGATCATGTATTTGCACCTTTGCGTGTAATCTTCTCAGCATTTCAATGTCAATATAGAAAATAATCAGTTGTGTCCTCCTGTTTACAAGTCTGCTGTTTACGGTAAAGCACAGGATGCAAATGAATATTTTATCATTGGTGCTTTCAGCAGGATGGCAGAATGTTAGGATTATAGTGCCAAGTCTTTTGGAGGTGTTTTGCATCAAATGGTTAAATGTTGCAAATATTGTATTTATACATAATGTTTAGTTCTAAAATTCCTCAATGTGTTGAGTTATCCATCCATCCATCCATGTCCTACTGCTTAATCCCTAACGGGGTCGCGGCGGGGCTGGAACCTATGCCAGCTGACATGTTGAGTTATGTGTTATATTTGAATTTATTTAAAGTTATGCCAGTTTTAATGTTTTTTTTCATTGCCATATAAGCTACTAACTTTTGCTTACACCCTTTTAGTTTTCCACCTTGATTTACTAATTTTCTTATACATTTAATTGACATTTATGATGATTTATGATTTATGAAATAAATATTAGACCGGGGATGATTAAATCATATTTCAAAATCTTTAACAAAAATCATAGGGAATTAAAATTATTATCTGTGAACCAATATATGAATGAATAAATGAATATCCCATATTTTTTTAAATAAACATTGCTAAAAGCAAAGAGTTTTGTGTTTCCGAAGCCCTTCCCAAGTAGCCTGTTCAATCAGAACAAAAGTTTTGTACATTTTAAGACATTGCCACACAATTCTTTCCCAGTCCTCGTTTGTAGGATGTTTTTAGGAGAACAATAAATTGATTAAAATGAAAAATTGTTTTTGTAAGTAACCGTATAAAAGGTTGGATAATGTGCAGTCCAATGGTCACTATATTAAAAGGAAATAATTTCATCTTGAAGGGATATGTGATCAATAAGGAAAGGAAAAATGATCTACTGAACCACTTAAAGCAGCCTGGTGTTAGACCTTTCTTCAGTGAGAGTGGGACACATCTGCAGCGATTATACTATAGGGTCAACAATGGACTATTTTTGCAATTTATGCATGCCTCCTTTACTTATGCTCGTAAAAAAAAATCAGAAAGCTTAAAGCAGCCATAGAACTGTCTTTACCAGGAAGTTTAAAACAGTACCAGTTGTTGTATATTTGACTTTTCCAGCCAAAAAGGAGAGATGTCCCATAAATGGATAAGTCTATTGCTGGAAAACTATCAAGGTTAGCACTGGCGCCCACCATGTTTACTACTGGTTTGCATTAGATGGCTTCCTGGGCAGGTTAGCCTTTAGAAATATCTAATAACTCTTTCTATAAGCTTCTTCTACATGTACAAGGCAATTCAGTAGAAGTTAGAAATAATCCATAGGAAAATAAAATGTAACCAAAGGGCTTATAAAAACAGGTGGTACAATTCCCAAAATGAATTCTAGAGTAATTCTTTGTTGCTTCGGTAATGATGTTTAACACTACATCCTCCATATGCACACTGCCAAACCTCATTGCTACACATACGCAAACATGTTCTGTGCAACTGATGTCTTCAGAGAGGAATGCAGTGGTCATAAGCATTTACAGCTGATTTCAGGCACAACGGAAATGCAGTCGGAAGACTTCTGCTCAAACTGCCCTCTGAGGTTGTGGTTAAAACATCAATATTTGGCCTTCTCATCACATGACTCTCAGAGTGCACTCAGTGTGTCCAGTTTGACAAGATGAAGCTCTGATAAATGATTTCAGGTAATGGTTTCTCGAGACGTGTTGGTACACAAAGTGGATCATATTACCACCAGCAAATCCAAATCAATACAGTAGTGTCAGGTTTTAAAAGCTATTCCACTGCAGTTTTTCTCCGTTTGGGTCAAACCTTGCTAATCACCTTGTGACAGCTGTCCTGGCAGCATGCATGTGATTTCCTTTCATCAGAACTTTAGAAGTCCTTTTCTGTCATCAAATAGCCAGTATCTATGTTTTGGCTCATGTATAGGCTCATAAACAGATTCATTACACGTCTTTTGCAACCTCCGCAAATAGAAAACAATTCACAAAAAATGTCCTCCTCCGTGAAGCTAAATTCCTCCAGGGGAAAAACAAAAGCCTTCATATCTTCAAACAAATGCAAGTATGCAAGCTCTGCTGAAATGCTTTCTGCTGTGCTGCACTGTGCATAGGGATATACTTTGCATATCTATTACTCGCTTTCTCTGTGAACAAGCAACCTTGTGGAACTCATCCAAAGTCTGCTTTATTTTTCATTTGAAATCAATATTCAGCTTGTTGTTCCTTCCAAGTTTGCCAAAGACAGCCTGCTGCCAGGCCCTGGAATCGTAAGGCCTTTCTTTCAGGGATACCTTCAATGATACTTTGATTGCTTCGGCCTTGCATAGTTACAGGATGCGACTATTAGTGGTGAAGCTTCAGATACAGCCCTTTATTTAGAGGGCTACTCTTAAAACCCCAACATTATGTTTGTTATTGGTTTTTTTTACATATCAATGTAACATTTTCAACCAACATTGACCCACATTATCTGTTTCAAGGTTGAAATGGTCCACATTATGAATCGATCTCTTACATGCCTTTATTTGATATCTTTTTATGCTGTCTTTCTCCCAACACGTAACCTCTGACATGACCTCAAACTTTACAAATTCAAATACATCTTTAGCCAATGATTTTTCTCTGTAGTTATTATATTATTGAAACATCTCTCCTTCAGTCAGTGAGCGTAGAGAGTTAGACAACCCAATACAAGATAATTAAAGAAACCATAATGATTAGTGCAGTTAGCAGCAGAAAGCAGCTGCTCCTAATAAATACAGCAAAAAACCTTTAAACAAAATCAAACTAATATAAAACCTGAGAAAAAAAACATAAACAAACAAACAAACCAAAAAAAACATGAGTGCATGGTGATGGGAAAATAATGAGTTGTGCTGTTTTCAATGTGTTTTTCTTTTATCTCCAGTGTTTTCTGTGGTGAATTTTAGATTAACTTTAGCCTGGTAAATACCTATCAACCAAGCCAAGAAATCAATGGCAGATTTGAAGCAACTAAATGTTAAAACTAAATGTTCATATTTAATATGAGTACATTTCAGCTTGGTGTTATCTGAGCGCTCAGTTGTAATATTGTGTTTGTTCCTCAGAGGAGTAGCATCCTAATGAAGACGGTGGCTGAAGTATCATCATGGTTCCATGTAGTTCTCTCAGATTATCCACTTGTTACATCAATGAAAGTAATGGGAAAGGCTGCTGTGTGTGTCTGGTATTGTCCTAAAGTAAGTCATAGATGTTTCATAAAAGCCTTTACTTATGGTACCGGTGTTACAACAAAATCTGTTACCCATCAGAATTTGTGACTGTAGAAACCACTATTTTCATTTGGCTGAATATTACATGGTTTTAAAAAGACAATTGAGGGCTTGAAAACGCTTCTGATAAGATGAGGAAACATTTATAAACACCTCCGGTGTTAAATTGATATCTGAGTTCATTACAATAAAGTTGTGCATTCTGGTGGCAATCACAAATGATGATTTTTGTAATACTTGCCATGTGAGGCATGCACATGTCAGAAGAGAGACTATCTCAGCTATCAAATAATAACTTTAATGATTCTTATAGTTTTATTCAAGTTGTTTCACAGATTTCTGATGGGTCACAAAATTTTGTTGTAACACCAGATTGAGTTAGGAGTGATGTGTTACCTTTGAATGTGGAACCTAACATGAAGCTTGCAAGCTCCAGTGTTGTTAATGTTATAATTGGTGCATTAAGGTGAAAGCAAATGAAAAAATAAAACATGTGCTTACCTGTCAGGAATCATATAAAAGCAGCAATTAAAGGGCAGCAGAGAAGAAGCAAAAAGAGAGAAAACAGTTTGTTAGAAATTGTTTACACAACTATTCTCACTGCAACCTGTCAAAAAAAACTTCTTGGTCAGAAAACACTGGGTCAGGACTTTGCAATA
>JBAMIG010000001.1:24840557-24857774 GCA_037177335.1 Kiunga ballochi
TATATATATATGTAAACTGCTACAATTTGAATGTCCCAGGATCAATAAAGTATTTCATTAATTTCATCCATTAAAATTAATGTCAACTTGACTGAACAAGACAAATAACCAGATCTCATGTCTACGTAATTTCCTGTCTTTGTTTCACTAGTTTTACTTATAACAAACCACAAACATGCAGTGGGTTTGATGAATGTGTGTGTGTATGTGTGTGTTTGTGTGTGTTTGGGGAAGATACATTAAATCAAACTGAAATGAAAATTTTTAGCTGTACAAAGGCACTGAGTCAAAGTAATTTTCTCCCGCTCTGCTGCACGGAAAACATCAGGAGTATCTACTGTATTTCTTATCATATGACTGCTGTTCTGAGATCAATAGTCCCAAATCCACAAGGGAACCCTCCCCCCCCCCCCTCCCTCCCCCTCCCGTGCTGGTCTGAAATCCAATTGTAAACATCCTGAAATAGCTCTTGTGTGACTAATTCCTAATTCTCTGATCATAAGTGGCTTTTTGTAAAGGACCATAAAATTTGATTCTTTATACTTTTCAGAGACATAGCCCCCAAACCGATCTGACATAAAGAAATCTGGCTTGTCAATATTAATAACTAATATGATCAAAGATAGCCCAGTATGTCTTATTAGCCACCCGGCAGCTTCACTGCCTGATTTAAAGGCAATTCTGTAGTTGTATCATTTTGAGGAAACAGATTGGTTGTGGTGTTGTGGGGGAGAGGGGGGGTTAAACATAAGGTTGATGAAAGGCAGAAAGATGGACTAGGTGCATGCAATTAGCGATATGACAAACCCCTTGTTAAAGAGTTGAATAATGCCCAGTGTGGATTGATTTACTGGCTACAGTCTAATAAAAGCTACCATATCAGAGCCTCTCTGCCCACTAAAGTGCGCATTAGGACATTGTGTTGGCAGCATTACAGCTTTTACATTTAACTATCTGTACCCAGACAGATTGGAAGGACTCCAGAGGCACATTATTGACAGAGGAGAACCTCCCATCACTTGTCAGCATTGTCTGGGGTAATTCCTTAGTGTCCCCAGTCTAGTGGCAGCTATTCACGTCATTTATTATGCCCATCACCTTTTCTCTCTGGCTGACATCAGACAGCTAGAGGCCTGGAGGGGATATTTGTATATAAATATGCTGAAAATGGTCTTGGTATGGATTGCTTTACCCATGCAGACCTCTTTGTTTGGTAGCAGATAGAGGTGGCTTTTGGGCATCTGCCAACAGGGCCACAGCTCTTTTCATCAATGGCATGCCATTCAGCAGATAAGCATCAGCTTGCGGCCCACTCCACTGACACCACACTTCCTCCCAGAGTCAGCAGATTACATTTGAAAAGTTGACAGCTTGTTATCACCTTGGATAGTAGGAGGGCTTAATCTTTTGTTCTTTTTCCTGACTGGAGGGAGGGCTGAAAAATCATCGGCTCAGGCCACTGATTCCACCAACTTCACTCCTTATGCCCTCTGCAGACACACATGGTGAATAGGCCACTCTCTTCTCCGCTCTTTTCATCTTCCTCTAAGGGTGTCTGCACTTTGTAGAGGGATTACAGAGATTGAAGCCTCAGCAGTGCACAATGATATCCATTCAACACGTCTTACTGGCAGACAGGGGATGGGTTCAAGTTTGATTTGATAATTGGCACTCTGGCTGCAGACTGAACAGATGAATCACTGTTCCTAAAGGACAATCCCTGCTTTAGGAGCAATCATATAGAATCCCTCTCAGAAAACGATCCATGCTCATAATAGGGATGGAGAATGGCATGACTCCTGTACAATATTACAGCTCATACAGTAGGAGAAGAGAGGAAGACTTTTAGAGTTTTTGTACAAAACTTTGGCGCAGCAAAACTCAGAACAAAACAAAGTACATAGGCCAAGGTTTTCCCTGAGCAGTTGGACAATTTTATAGCAGCTCAATAAGGAAACTGTGTAATTCTATAGATCTGAACTTTTGTGGTTCAGATGTTTTAATGCAAAATCTGGACATTAATGTTAAATAATAGATTAAACTCATTTGATCTGGTTGTGTTAACATGTTTATTGGAACATTTTCATAAAGAAGACACAAAAATACAATTTCAAATTTATTGAAAAGACTAGTTCTTTACTAGTAGTTTTATTTGCTAACCATAACCCGTACAAAGTATTTCTTTACTGAGTGGATGATGACTTGAACAACCTTGAACACTGGCATTTATCATCGCTGCTCTGCTTTTGAGGCTGCAAGATGTCCCATTGGTGGGAACTGGTTATATAACCTCTGTCTCTCATCCCACTTTTCTTTGTGTTTTGTCATGTCAGTAGTATTAAAAAACTGGGTCTCTTATTCTCTTAATGGGGATGGGCTACAGGTAAAGCTTGCTACCTCATTAGCTAGTAGTAATGGCGTGTTCTGATTCAACATATATTTTATTAACATATAGATATTAAAGCTGTGGCGTTACGACCAACCTTCTCAGTGACTCATGTTTCAAGATTTCAATACAGTTTGTGGCAGTATCAGCTATTATATTTTCTTTTTTTGTATTTCTTTCAGTTTTGAGTCCAATGCTATAAAAGTTCATCTCTGTATCCTCGGCATGCGTTCATTGTAAATCTCTGGCTATGATTTTGCTGTAGATTTTAACAGTGCTATGTTAGCAGCAGTGCTTATTTCATCATCAGCTGCTACGGACACTGAACCTGACATTAACAGTTCAGTCGTTGCTGCAACCCGAATGCAGTCAGGAGCCTCTCTGGAGATTGAAGCCACACCTTTGTTTCTGCTACACTTTCAACTTTGTCAGCTGCTCTGCGACAGAAAGTAAAATGTCACAGTTATCCTACGCCGAATGTCAGAGAGGCATCGAGTTCGTTTGCCTGCACAGCTTTTAGCAGAGCAGACTATAATCTGGGATTTCTCACCCCCACTTATAAGTTTTCAACAGCAACCTGAGATCAGAAAAACTGTGAGGAAGTGATTAACAATGTCACAATCAATTTTTATTGAATGTGATAAAGCCATGCTAAAAAGAAAAGTGTTGCAGGACAACAAAAGCGATCGTTTGGACATTGGATTAGTGTGAAAAACACAATGCAGAAGACATCCTACAATAAGTGGCAGTGCAGAGTTTATCTTTTGAAGTGTAATTATTCCTGGCTGGGAAACAATGTCAACTTGTTGTGGTAAATGAGAAAAACTACTTTGATTGTGTTAAGAAAGATTGAGATTAGAAGTAAAATATATTCTTCTTACAATGCTGACGACAATGTTTTTATTTTTCACTCGCAGTTGCTTTAATGACCACAGGAAGTCACTAGTTTTAATTAAATTATTCATCATTTTCTCCAGTATGAGCAAAAACAAGCATGTGGTTGTATTTAGGAGGAGGACAGTCCTGGTGGGCTTTTGGGACATGATACTTTTAGCTTGGTTGTAGTTTTCACTCAATAAAGTAATTTGTCAAATTATTCAGACTGATCAGACATACAGGCATTTAAACAGAACTTCTTATGATGCTGTTGAACCTTGACCTAACGTGTCTATTCCTTGTCGTAGATAGTCATATGATTAGTCTTATAAAGTCTGGCTCTATCAAGCAATCTAAATTAACACCAGCTAACCTGCCAAATGCTGGTTAACCGTATCTGATGGGTATAAATGAGATAATTATTGGTCATTTTGGCAGGTGCTGAATGAAACAAATTGTTCCAGTCATTTTCTCTTGCAGTGCCATCGCTACCTTTCTCCTGAGCACTACACCAGTAAATAATCCATCCATTGGCTGCAGGCTCTTTAGCATGCATGGTGTCATTAAGACACTTCTGACTGAACTGAGTGCAATTAAATGAGAAATGAAATTTTAATGACATGTCCAGTGTAAAACATAAGTATGACCATGGTTGGACAATGTGAAGAACAAAGAAGTTAAAAATGTAGATGCTAAAACAGTGAAAAACGACTGAGATGTGATGTTCATGCACTATGTGTACAAAGTCAAACCCCAGGCTGACAAAAAGCAGCAACAAGGGACTCTGAAAAGAATAATTCTGCTGAGAGCACTGATATTATTGAATTGAATCTCAATCAAACAAGTGGGTATGAATAGTTATGATGAGTAAATATTTTTTTATACATAATAAGTTCCAGCTTAAGTTTTTCAAGATGTCTTACAGTAAAATTAAGTATTGTTCTGTAAAGTAACTTTGTTCCTTGTGGAAAGAGATCGCTGCAATAATGTCAATTTATTTTTCATAATACAGCCAAACATCTTTCAAAAGGAACATTTACTATCTAATACATCCAACTGTACCTATGATGTTCACAGAATAATGTTTATCTGGCGAAATTGATCAAAACATGTTTGTTTTGAGCCGTTGTTGTTTCTGTGATATAGCATGAATGAGCCTCAGCTATTAGCGTGACATAGCGTGGTAAAGAATGACAGCATCAAGAGGCAACATCTGCTATTACAGCCTTCAAAGACATTTATATAAAAAAAGCTGCATCACTGTTGGTTCCACCTGGTTCTTTGGCGTCATTATGTTTTATTTTCTTTGGAGTGCAGAATGTTACTCAGCATGCTTCTATAGAAAAGGGCAACCTGAAAGTCCCAGCACCAGCAGCAGGACAGACAAGCTGTGCTCTGCCGCTCAGTGGGGGGGGCAGACCCTGTCTGCTCGTCACTGACTCAAAAACATGCAGCTTTAAATCTGCTGATTTAAAGGAAGCAAACAGAAAATATGTTTTTCTATTTTTAAAACAGCTTCTTTCCTCCCTCCTTCCTTTTTTCTGTGCTGAATTTGAATGTTTGCTTCACACTAAATGGTTTTTCTGGAAAGCACAAGAGAAAATATTTTAAAGAACATTTTTGTGGAGAGTTCTGCAGTAATAAGTAATGCAATTTTCTGACCACGAGTCAGTAGCTTTACCGTTTATCTTCACTGATAAAAAAACGCCTTTAGTTTTGCCGCTTTGCAAATTTGAAGTGCATGGCTCATAGCTGGTTCACAACTTATGTATTCATGTTGTTTTTTTAATGACCTGTGTTACAGTAGGTATGAGAAAAAAAATCTATTTGGAATATAGAAGCCATTGGTGGTAGGATCAGATGGCAGGGTAAACAGATTATGCTGCAAGGCTCCCATGGCATAACTCCAGGCATTAATGTTAATGGAAAACCACACAACCTTGCTGTTGCCCCCGAGCAGCTCCATTTTAAATCCAATTGGCATGACCCCGGTCTGTGATGCAGGCACCTGATACCCATCCATGAATGATTTGAATGCAGGCACTCCCAGAAAGGTTTCTTCTACCTGAGGTGAGCAGGAAAGGGGAGGCAGAGCTGTTTGTGTAACAGCCGATGCTATAATATAACTGTTGTTGGGATACATGCTCCCTGCCAGATGCCATATGATCCGAACACTTATAGCAAAGCTTGACTGCTTTAACATTCCAGGTTATGTTACTGTGCTTACACTCCAGAGAGAAAATACCCCCCGTTTTTAGAGGGGAAATTGTACTTAAGGTTGTTTTAAAGTAATGTGGAGTTTGCTTTGCCAAGTATTGCTTTCCAATGCTTTTCAATCTCTGTGCTCTGGGAGGAATGGAAGGGATAGTGCCAGCACAACACAAACAGGCTTTGGTAAAGAAGCTTTGCACGCACAGATGAAAGAATGGGTAAACATTAAAAAATAAGGGAATTCTGAAGGATTTCCATAAACATCCAATGGTGGATTTGCTTACAAGTACAGTGGTTCTCTGCTGCTGTGAGGGTCATCAACACAATTTAATTTAATTAAGAGACAGTTAAATTGGACTATCCAAACAGAGGAGGCTTATGGGATTACTGGACCTCTGACAGAGAGAGATCACATTTTTCCTTTAAGCATGAAACAATATGTCTGACTCCATGTGGACAGAGACAGGATGGGGGTGGGGACTCAGCGGAGGGGACGGATTAATTTTACACCCATTTTTTATTTACTGTGTGCTAAACAACCTGTGTGTGCGTATAGCGGAGGGATGTTTGAAAATAAGCCTGATATGATTAAAGCCTAAACAGCAAAAAAAATTCTCCGCTTCTAATGATGCAGTTTGTCTTCATCACGTTCCTCCACATTTCTCCTGACATATCTGCCACATTTGCAATGCTGCATCTTCATGTCTCTTTATATTTGAAACTTCCTAAACAAAGATTGATTCATTACTTTGCTGCACCCTCTCCAGCTTTCTTCTTGAGCCCAAATCAGACAGAAAAAAAGTGCATCAGTGTGTTGCCGTTCACTTTGGTTGCCTTTTCTGTTTACTGGATTTTCTGCAGACATAAACAGACGGCTGCTGTATACATCCAGTACATTACCTATGGATACTAAATCTTAACAGAGTCAGAGTTTGCATGTCATCTTCTCATCCTGCTATAATTGTGTGAATTATAGTGAATGGGAATGCTTGTACCGTTTATGAAATTTAGAAGAAAGACAGTTGTCATGCAAAATACGTGATGTTTTCCTTCCACTTTACCTGATTTTGTTTTGCCCACTGTTGCCTCTTTACTGATTCCTGCATATCTCAATCCTGGTTTACAGGATGTAGAAGCTGCAGCAGCATTCGACACATAAGAAGGGAAAAAAAATGATTACTTTACTAAATTGTAGAAAAAATGGGAGGGGTTGCAGGACAATATATACCCTGCTGTTAGCTTACTTCCCAAACATTTAGGACACAACCTTGAGTTTATTTAAAAGCAGCGTTTTTAACTGTGTGCATCACTTCTTGTTTTGATCTTCTTAAATAAACTAGTTGACATGAATGAAAGATAAAGTTTTTTTCTTTTGATAGATTTTACCAAATTCTTGGGAAAAAAGTTTTTTTCAATGAGATTTTTAATGTTGGTTATTCCTTCTTAAGCGTTAGCCACAACCAAATTAAACTGTGCTGAAAATATCTTCTCTACAGGAGGATAGTTTATAATCTTCCATAGCAGCGATGTTTACAGTGAAAAGTCTGCTTCATTTGCACATATGATATGGATAAAATAAACTATGTCCTCAGCACATCTTTACAGCCTCCTGATCAAATAACTTTTCCTGTTCATTATAAATGATTGCCTACAAAGCTTTCAGTGTTTATCACTTAATGCCAAACGGGTCATCTGGAGTTGGTGCGAATTCAAAGAGAAAAGCACACACACATGTATATGTTGGCGTTTTTTACTCTCAGTAGTCATAGTTAATTAAGAAATAGCAAAAACATTTTTTAGGATAGTTCTATAGTAATGGCTATTGCTGTTATCAAGGTTTGTTTGCTTATCAGTTACAAACACATGGAAAATGATTCTGATACTTTTCAGCCGTTACATCTCAGGTGTGAGACAAGAAAGCAGTGATGGATGAACAATCAAGTCACCTTTTAGTGGGTTAAAACAATGGCAAAAGCAGCTAAAAACAATTAAAGAGGCTTTTACTTTTAGATGATATATAATAATGTATTCAATTCATGTATTAAATAGATTTAATGAACTTTTAATAACATTCCTGGTGATCATAAATAATAAAAATAGCATTAACTTATGATAATTTTGTGTTAATTGCTGTAATTAAAATTTTTGGAAAGCTGCAGGTGATTCGCTTTGTGTATGTCAAACCCTGCATTTGCCCTGTGATGGACTGGTGACCAGTCCAGGGTGTACAATGCCACTCGCCCAATTAATGGGACTGGCTCCAGCTTCCTGCAACCCTGAATTAGAATAAAATGGATGAATGGATTTGAGTTCATAAGACACCCCTGTCATGAGCAGCTCACTCTCCTGAAATACTAATTAACCGTTCTGATAATCTCAGAACGTTAAAATCCTGAGAAACTGGGTCCTAACACGGCCCGTAGAACACACTGTGGTTCTGTTCCTACAGAAATGCTTTGGTTTAGCCCATTATGTTGTTCATCTGTGACTTTCAGGTTCATGCCCCTAGAAAGCACTGGTGTCTGGATAACTGGACCAGTTATCCTGCTGGCTTACTGGCACAGAGTAAAGGACTTAATGGGATTATTTTGGCTGTTGTAGCATTATAATTTTTTTGGTTTTGTTTTAAATGCAGCATTATTTATGCAGTTAAAAAAGCCATTCAGGACTGTATGTGAGTTTCCACACAGCTGTTAGTTTTTCTTAGTGGCGTTGAATCCACCAGCTCTATTTGCCTCATTTCCATCATCCAACCCCTTCATGAATGTGCTTCAAAGCGACAACACTCACATGAAATCATGAAAAAAAAAAAGTGTAGGGCCGTAAATGGATAATTATACATTATTCTCATTTTAGTGTACAAGTAAAATTACCATATTTTGTGAGCACTGATGAGCTTTGCTCACAAATGTTTTAATTTATGTGCTGTGTTATAGTATCCACTTAAAAAAATGGCAATTTCTGATCAATACACTGATATCTAAGCATGAACTTGACTGCATCTTCTCACAATACAACTCAACAAAGCATCATTTTCTCCCCCTGTCCTCCATTTGTGAATTGCTACATTCAGCCTTGTGAGGTGACATCAAGCTGATTTTTCACTCGTCTAAGAGTTGGTCATTACAGCCATAGTCATCTGAAAAATACCCAGAGGTATAAATTTGTGAAGGCACTTTATCTCAACTGCTAGCTCTTCAGGTTTTTACTCTGTGAGAAAGTGGCTGCTGTTCCAGCAATTGTCCTTAAACAATTACTTTAGATAGGTCTGGGGGTGACTGTTGCTTTTAAAGGGCAGTTTTCTCAGCTACCATTGTGCAAGCCATCTAAAACCAGAGGATACAAAGCTCTAAAGTACACTGCAAACCAAATAAAGAGGTGGAGAAGGAGGGGGAGGCAGATAAAAGCTGACACCCAATGTATTATAACTCGGCTCTATTAGATATGAGCTTCTGCCAGGGTGAAGCACCATAGCTTAAGGCAAAGATACTGCTTGCTCATTGTGCAGTAGCAAGGGGGCTGGGAAGCCTGTGTTGCACTGTTTGGTACACAGCTCATAGTTTACTATGCAGGATTTAGGAAACTTCCTTCAGTATCTAAGTAGCAAAAGAGAGGAGTTGAAAGGATGTGCTGTCTCAGCAAACCAGTCACAGCTTTTCTCAATCGCTTTGGTACAAAGAACACTTCATAGTATTAGTTCAAACTCCACAATAATTAATTGTGTGTGCACATCAGAATATCTCTTCTTGCATTGTTCACATTGCGGGAATATCTTAATGAACATGTGCAATAAGGTAATTGATTGATCATCATAAATATATGAAAATTTTACAGTAGAAGCAGAAAAAAAGATTAATGTTGACATACTCTATAAAGGTCAGGTTAGCAGTAAAATGATCATCTTTTATGTCTCTCCCTTTGCAGTGGGGACTAATGTCACAACTTCCTCTTCATACTGTAAAATTGGAGCAAAAGTGTCATATTTGCTTTCATTCTCTCTGAGATTGTTTACAGATGTCAGCTGTGTTGAATCACGCTGGTCAAAAACAGAACGCCTTAAGACGCTAGTTTTATTAAACCAGTGAGCTTTTCAAGTTAAAGCACTAATCTGCATTATTTAACCAGAACACACAGACAAAATACATAAAATATGCTGCGTATTTTGTATTAAAGAGCATTTTAAATGTCAAATAAAGAGAAAAATATTATTAAACAAAGTTCTAATTTAAATCAAAAACCTCTCCTGACAGAGGAAAAGTGCTACTTCATTTACTTCCACGCTCTAGAGGGTCTATAGGTCTGACATTTACTATGAATATCAAGTGATGAGTGTCCCATCTGTGTTTGTACATGATGTGTGCTGCTCTTTCACTGCTTCTCCATATATGTGTGTTTTGGAGCCATTGTTGGGTTTTTTTTTGTCATAGTGAGATTTTTTTGTCTCTGTTTTTTCTAACATCGTGCTTGAAAACGTGTGACAATCAGGAGAATATTAGAGAGGTTGGAGAGATTTCTCTCTGTGTAAGTGGCTCTTATAGCGATGGAGTGTGACACCACTCATTTTCATAACAATTCACTTTGCTCTTGACACGATAGTGGAGACACTCAACTGATACAGTTTCTCTGTTACCAATGATTTTATCTCCAGAGAGCTTGTTTAGTGACTTCATCTGCTTTTTTCTTCTTCACAAACATTGATTCAATATGCCTGGCTAATTTCTAATCAATAACTTTTCATGGTGGTTTGTAAAGGTTTTAGAAAAACAAACAAAAAAAAACAAAGTTCAGTTTTTTAGTTTAAATTGTAGGTTAACATCCAACGTGGATAAAACTGGAATCATGTTCTGCATCAGCTGCATGCAAACAATGCTGCTCTCATTGGCTGAAAGTGTTTTCCAAACCAAAGACGAGGCTGATCTAATGCTTCTGAGACATGAAGCGGCTTAGTTTTACACGTCCATCGCGGCTGCTTAAACCCCAATCATTTTAAAACTGAGCATAAAGCAAAATCACATGAGGTCACTTAGGAGAACAAAGGTTTGAGGCATTTGGAAATTAAATCTGGAGGACTGGAAGGTCAGTCCTTCTGTCCAGATAAAATGTGGGACGTAGTATTTTCAGGACAAAATGTTTTCTTTACTACACTTTCCTAATAATAATAGTCTGAAGAAAGCTTAGTAAAATAATCAATAATATTCTTAATTTGTATTTTTTTTTTACACGTTTGCTGCATTTAAAGTTAGATCAAATACCTGTAAATATCTGTCTTCTCTTTATTCTAAACACTTAAGACTACATTAGTGCAGGAATACATATCTTTGCATATCTTTTGGTTATGAGGCTGCACACCGAACACTATGTTTGCAGGACAGGAAATAAAGCAGCACAAGGGAGAGTGCTCTCATCCCTGTCCTGTTCACGCTTTACACAGATTCATTACCAGTCAGATCTGTGCCACATGCAGAAATATTATGATGACACAAATCATTGGATGTCTTCCAGAAGGACAGGAGGGGGACAACAATGGCCAGTGTAGAACGTTTGTGGGATGGTGCAGGTGTAACAATCTGCAGCTGAGCATCTCCAGGAATAAGGAGACGGTGCTGGTGTCCAGGAGGAAGACATTCCATCTCCATCTCATTTCCATAGAGTTTGACATGGAGCTGTTCGAAACCTATAAATAGCTGGGACTGTAGGTACATGTCAAACTAGAATGGTTGTATTCACCTAAAAAGATAGTGTCATACATACAGTACTTCCTAAGGAAACTGGAGCTCTTTATCACTTGCAAATAATGATATTAATGTTGTTCTATTAATTAATTAATTAATTTATTTATTTATCTCTCCCTGTTTTTTATGCTGTGGTTTGTTGAGGCACGAGGATGGGGATTGGGATCTGAGATGGAGAAAAGAGATTCAGACTGGAAACACACTTAAGTTGCATTTGCAGTGACTTGAGACTGGACACAGAACTGTCATTTGAAATGAATGAAAAAAATGGTGCCAACGCTTTCGCACTGCTGCAGCTTTGGGGTAGGCCCAATAAAGAAGGGACTGAAATAAGATCAATAAACTGCAATGTCTGTGGAATCCAGGAAGCTGGATGGACCACAGCCACCTACATCCACCTTAAAACACTTCTGTGTGTTAGCATCTGTGTTTTAAAGCATTAGCTTGTTACAACTGTAATAGGTCTGAGATTAGATGATAAATGATGATTAAAACTGTTCAACTCCTGATCTTCCAACTTCATCTTTGGGGTCTATCACAGATTTAAAAAAAATCTCTTCAGGTTTAAAAATCACTAGATACATACCCAGTGATGCTACATTACCTTTGTGCTAAAAGTGTGTTAAATCCATCACATTGGTTCCACTGAAAGTGCTTAGAAGAAAAATAAGACATTTACACGGTTTCACTGTGACGTTAATCTGGGATCAAACTGGGATCAGACCCACTATTTGCAATATGCTGTTTATTTGGTACAACTGTTGCTGATTTAGCTCTTCATTAAGATGATAAAGCAGGTCAGAGACTGCAGCCTGTGCTGTACATGCTCCTGTAATTGCTAAGTCCTTTAGTGGACATTTGAGTCAAGTCTCTAAGTGGCAAGTCCAAGTATTGCTCAAGTCAAAGTCAAGTTTCAAGTCACGTTTAGTTGCAATGCGATATCTGTCAGGTCCGCTTAAGGACTGCGCTGTAGTTTAAATGTTGTTTTCACCCTTTATAAACATTTTGTAGTCTCACTGATCTTAAACTTGAACTGATAAATACTCCCTCTGGACAATTTGTTATGAGTTAATAGAAAGGATCAGAGACTCACCAGGACCTTGTTGCTGGACCAAGTCAGAAAGATCTTGATGGTGCATGAAGAGAACCAGACCTCCAACACCGAACAGCAAGATGAACCAAAAGTAACATGGCAGCCTCCGTTTCCGTATACATAAGGAATCCATGATCATCTTCAGCTTCATCCCTGCCAGGAGTCAGGAAGAACAAAAAAGAAAGTGGAAAATGAGAAAATCAACTTTGGCAAGTAAAAAAAAAGGACTAATGAAAGTCTGATGACTGAAAGAGGAGTAAAAACTCAGTATGGAGACAAGCTGAGCTAAAACTTAAATCCTCCAAATAAAGCAATCTGTGCTCTGTTTATAAGGATACAGTGAGTAAACACTATTCCAGTCAGACCTGCACGACTGCAGACCAGCTCTGAAGTCTGTTCACACAGTGCAAAGCCGTAACTGGAGTCAGATTAATATGCAAATGAGCTCTAGTTACTATTCAACCATGTGTGGCTAATGGAAAACAACTGCTTTCATTTCAGTGATGTCAAGAAGTTGAACTTTCCTTTATATCCTGTGCAAACAAAATATGTCTGGAATTTGTACAAAATAAATCAATAAAATGAGATACTTATTCTGTCAAGACACTGATATCTGTCAAACGTTTAGCTTTGTGAGTATAATAATACACATAATTATACACAAATAAATAAATTAAATAAAAACCCCAAATGACTAAAAGCAAAATCTCACTATAATAAAACAAAAACTTAAAGAAAAGATAAGGACAGATAAGGATTCTACAAAAGCAAAACAGAAAATATATTAACTGCAGATGAACATTGTTCCTTTGCATTTATTAAAACCATTAAAACCAACGTGCATGTAATTTTACCAACATATTAAATACAATAGGACATTTCATTTATCTCATATTGTTACAATATTGCTTTAATAAAAGCAAGAGTGCTGCAAACACAAGCATAGGAGCAGTACCAGTAAGTTTTTAGGTAATAAAAACTAACAACCAAGCAGCTCACCAGCAAACATGGCAGATGGTCAAATAATTCAAATTAAATGCAATAACATAAATGCTTTTTCATTTTCAGAATACTCCTACATGTTTATACTCATAAAAAATAATCAAATCAACCAAACTGCTTTTTGTTGTGATGAGTGGTATGGAGGTGTGGACCCAAACGTAGGCAGACAGGAGGCAGGGGGAATGCAGGAAAACTTTTATTTTTGATCTATAAAACAAACAAACTCAGTGCACTAGTGGTAACCAACAGAAAAACAGCCCTTTCATACAAAATGAAGAAAGCGAGGAAACAAAATGAAGAAAGTGAGGAACAGGTGAAACTGGTGTACAAAAGTAACATGGTGGAACAGTGGTTAGTGCTGTGGTCTCACAGTAGGAAGGTAGCTGGGTTGAGCCTTGGCTGGGGAGGTTTATCCAGTGGTCCAGTGGCTTTTCTACATTCTCTCTGAGTACTCTGGCTTCCTCCCATAACATGCATTTAGGTTAGTAGCTATGGTTAAAAAGACTGCTTATCATATGTAAGTTGCTTTGGATAAAAGCATCTGCTAAATGGCTGTAGAAGAGAAACAGGAAACCAATAACTGTAACATGTTCTCATTCATTCTTCAGGATGGCTCATTGTGAACTTAATAATGTAGCTGAAATAAAAAAAAAAACATTTTCATTTTAAAATAAAATTCTGGTACCTGTTTTCTGGGGCATGTTTTGAAATTGGAGTCTTACATGTAATTTTCGTATCATTTTCTTTTCAATAAACAACATTACAAAACTATTTTTGATCCTTTAACAAAATCCGAAAAAGAAATAATTAATTTTTTTCGGTATATTTACCATTGATTCCCTTGGAAAAGGTCAAACTTAAGACAGTTTACTTGATGCAGGGGGGGGGGGTGTAGACTGACAGGTTGACTGTTGAACAGCTTCTGTTCAGTACCAACTTGAAGGGCTTTGCCAGCTTTGTGTTGGAGAAGTTTGTACAGGTTTGAGATTGAATGAGTAGATTGGGACCAGAAAATCAGTCGTGTTTTGTCAATGTAAATATTCAAGTGTGTCATAATAATTCGTGCTGATTCCTGATTCGTCATCAGGGATGTTAGAGAAATAAAGGGTGGTATATGATACTTAGGCAATGTGGGGTTAGCCACAGGATGGAGACAGGTAAAGTTTCACCTTTTTTAATGTTATTGATGACATCAAGCAACAAAATGTCAGTTAGACACAAACCTGTGACTGAAAATGCTCCAAACTAAAGATTACTTTGCTCACATGCCTTTATCATTAACTAGAGTTTACTAACAGGGCTTAAAGTGGAGCTTAGTAGATCGGTTAGTTGCTTTGTTTAGTATATTCTTAATGCTGCTTTATGCTGTCTACACACAGACATTGTGATCATTTTCTAAATGCCCAAAGGTTGTGAATGCACAGCAGATGTTTGGCACATGCAAGCACACAGCGTTCAGGAAAGCAACAGGTTTTAATACAATGCTGTTTTTATTTTGATTCTCTAACCTTCTAGAAAAATTCTCTTTATTGGGAACTGGATCAAATGGTAGTCAAGATGGAAGAGAAACAGATGGATCCCCAAACTGAAAAGCTCCAGCACAGGAGTGTTTTTCTTTTTTTGCTCCCTTAACACTTCAAACACGATGCCCTTTCTCAGACTATTAGGTCTGCTGTTAAAAAAATGTGAAATCCTACTCCAGAGCTTTCCAGTGTGCACACAAAGCAAGTTAGAGGAGCAAAACATCTTCAGTTTGTTCTGATAAGCTTAACAAACTAAGTGGAACAGTTTTTTACATAAACATAAAATATTAAATATAAAAAAAAAGAAAAATGTCTGCACCTGTCATAAGCTGCTCTTCCATTTTATTTTTTAGATAAATAAAAGTGATTTTTCTAATGTTTCTCCAAACAATAATTTGTATTTTCAGGTGTTGCTATTAAACGATTTTTAGCACAAAAGCTGCAGTTCTTTATGAGAATTAAGGGCACAGAAACAGAAAGTAACATAATTCTGGGGTTTCTACTTGCTATGGAAAATTTGCCACATCTTTCAGAAGCTCTTCTGCCTCACGTCTCTTTCTAATTCATTATAAAACTCTGCGTTTCACTGTTGTTCACAATACCAGCCAACGAATCTGTCATGTTTAGGTACGGTACATACACCAAATGCGGAAAAGTGCTTCCATTACACTTGATGTGTGATCCATAAATACACCCACTGAAGACTGAATATGACACAGTTTCCCACACAGCTACTGCTACGTAGCTCCATGCTAACAGCAGGTTAACATAGTTTTACACATTATCAGTTGTATTTGCACAGGCACAACATTTCTACTGGAAATGTGCATTAAAGTGTCAAAGTTTTAAAGGATTACTATGTACGATACTAATTTAAAGTTAACTTTAAACTGATGTGGATATTTAGATGATCTATGCATGTCTGGAAGTAATGTGTCTGTTCCTCTCCTTCAGTGACCCATCATTAACCTGATGTGCCACCTGGCATGTCCAATCACTTTCCCATTAAATGTGAAAGTAATTGTCCAAATTTTTGACTGGTTCTGTATATTAACATGCATGTTTTAATAGTTTTAATTTAGGAAACCACAGCTTTATTCCACCGATGCTCAACAACAGTTTCAAGGTCGGGAATGTGCATAACAAAAGGGAGGTGTTTTATTTTTTTACGCAAGTCAGAATTAAATACTTTAAGCTCACAAAAAAATTTAAACGGAATAAATGTCATAGGAGCTAAATTAATCTGAGCCTAAAATAATGTGGGGTTCTTACTTTAAGTAATTTAAATGGCTAAGATGATGTTAAATACCCTGACAGATCATCAGGCTGAGAGGGTGAAACACATACATTGTGAGAAAACCAAAAGGTCCAGAGAAAGACGAACAACTAGTTACATTGATGTTAATAATACAGCTGAAAGGCCTGGATAGTTAACATTGAAACAGCTGCCCTGCAACATAGTTGGTGGAAAGAAGAGACAATTTAAGTATAGAAGTCAATCTTGCGTTGGTATGTTTCTGTTTTCACCGACCATAAAGTTCCTACACAAAACTGATGATCCAACATACTTAATGTGATGTCCATCATAAAGTAGCGATCATCCCTGAATGTATCATGTTTTTCCTTTCAGACCAACAACTACTGAAGACTAAAACCCTGCGTGGGGGCTAAATGCTGGATGCCAGGCCTCACTGCTGTACAAAACAACCCATTTTCATTTCCCCTTGAAATATATGATCATCCGTCGTATCATTTTGGAGAAATTCTGATGACCCAGAAAATGTTTGGACGTTTCTTTCACACAGTTCATGTGAGGTCTTGCCTGTGTGGCAGTGAAAGTGTGCACTGTTGGCTAACAAACAAAAAGAAATGAAGCACCTGCCAGGTTTCATAAATTAGTGATTATTTGCAGGGGAATTTTATGAGCGTATAATGGGAGCTGCTGGGATCGTGTTCAAAGCACTGCTAATTGTCTTTATTCATGACAGCCGGTGATCTCCAGGATGAGTTAATGCATTCATCACACTGTTGTGATGAGCTTGTCGCATCAAACCGTCTTGTGTTCTGTATTACAACAGTCTGAGAATAAAACGGCTATAATCCTAAATTTAGAAATCATTCATGCTGTGAAGCGCAGTCAAACGTCTGGTCACCGTCTACAAAATATGCTCTTCTCTTCTACAGAGATGAAAGGGATCATTTCACAGAAATCTTTACTTCAAGATGTCCATGTGAGTGCAGCTGCAGCATATAGCAACACTATACATTATCCATTATAATTATTACAGTGAAATTAAATATTTAGGTGCTTCCTACTTCAATTCAACACTACTTGGTGAATAAATATGGTTTGGGGGAAAAACACAAAATGTCAGCCCCAAAAAACACAAATTT
>JBAMIG010000001.1:24870618-24881893 GCA_037177335.1 Kiunga ballochi
ATCTATCTATCTATCTATCTATCTATCTATCTATCTATCTATCGTGATTTTTATCAGCATTCCGACATTATTAAAATGCAATATAAAATATTTTACAATACCATTTTTTTATTTTTTGAACACTTGCCATAACGTTTACACAACATGTATGTTAGATATTGTAAACTATTCAGCTACATCTCCTATAACTCAAAATGACAACATTTAATAGATGTGCAAATTTTCCTAGATATTTTTTGTTTATTTTGCATAACACACCGAAAACACAAAATATTAATATCAGTTTGTATCAGAAAGTAGGAGCAGGACAAAATTTGTATGTTGGATATTAATAAAATAGGCAATATCAAACACTTCTAATTGGGATGTACTACAAATATCCTGTTAAAACCGAGGAAGTGATCATAGTTTAAGGTACTTAATACCTTCTGTTGCTTATATTTCTTAACAAGACAAGGCAAGTTTTTTTGTATAGTACATTTTATGTACAGAACAAGTCAAAGTGCTTTACATAAAGCAGCAAAACAATACAGATGTTGTAAAAAAAAGAATGAAAACAGAAATAAATCACAATTAAATCATACATTAAAATAAATTATTTAAAAACACGATCAAATAAAGTTACCATGGAGATGCCACATGATTAGGAATTAAAGATTATTCATTGTTTTTATTCAGAAACTCTTAAAAAATAAAATAAAATTTAAAATGTGGTTTATAACAGCGCTCTGAGAAAATATATAGTATCCCATTTCTATTCTTTCTTAACCAACAACAAATGTTCTTCCATAATGCCCACAGTGAAAACACCAGCTCGACAAAGGACAATGAAAATATAGGTATTTCAAAAAGTGTTTTTTGGCCTTGCTTGTTAGTTAGATGTGGATATAACTCATTAAATTCTTCTATGAAGGACATCATCTACATATATTGCATATATTGTCGCAATTTAAAAAAGAATGAAAGAGAAAACTAATAGTCATTAGAAGAGTAATATGCATAAACAATGTTAAAATGTTTGTTGTTGTCTCTCTCAGATGTGTTCACTTTAATCACACATTAATTGAAAACATCTTTGAGAGAAGACCAATTAACATCACCGTAATTAGTCTTATGATATTCGGTGGTGGAATAATTTAACTGAGAGCACAACTAACTGGAAAGACTAAATGACGGAGGACTGCATCATTTACTACATGCCTCTGGTTATACTGCTTTCTTTTCCATTTTTTAAATGCTCATTTAATTGAGGGGAAGACCTCATCATTCCAAGATCATGGATTTACATGTTTGGAAATAGTTATGTCATGACATTTTTATTTTCACTATAATAATTGTAGTTTAGGTCCTTTTTTAAACATTTCAGTCATCGAAATCAACATATACTCAGGAATACTTGCCCATGACTTTATTATACCCCCCCTCCCCCCAACCCCACCACATATATACACACACATTGATTTGTGAATCACTTAAATTATCCTATTATCTTTAGACTCCCTGTGTGGTTGGTACCCCCAGATTGAGAACCACTGGTGCAAAGAGGCATTAATATATAGCACAGATACTGTATATCCTATTTTTCATATGACCACAGGAGCGACTATATGTCATGTTATGTCATTTTGCAAGGTGAATGAAACAACATACCACACAGTGGATGCTATTTTTAGATATGCTTACAAATTGGCACTTAATATGAACTTATAACACAAGTTTGAAGGAGACTAAAAGATAATATGTGATATAAAATTAGAAGAAAGCACATTTGCACAAATACTAAACTGTAACACTTAAAACAAGCAAAGTCACTTAAAAGATAGCTATACTGCAAAATAAGAAACATATATGTATGCTCAAACTGTGTTCAGGCTGTGGACAGCCTTGCCCTTTCTATTCTAGACGCCCTTTTCAGAATGAAATACCAAGGTAGCATTTGAAGACAGACCACCACCGACATTGATTATTTAATGAGACACTGAGCAAACATGCAAGAAGAACAGAATTTGTTTAGGATGCTGTAGAAAATGCACAAAACTAATGACATTATTCTATTTATGGGGCTGCATAGGTATACATCTCTGAGCATGACTGACCTATAACATTGTTAAATACTGTAAGCATTGTCCTCCTAGTTCTAAAACTAGTTCTGTTAACATACCTACGTATTATTTCCCACTCTATAGCCAGGGCTCAAAATACACAGGGTTTTTAAGAGAGATTGTTTTTAGGAGTGAATAAATCTTGTGCATCCACATATGTGTTCATTCATGGTAAAACAATGAAAGCCAGGGCTGCTGCCAAAATGATTCTGCTATTATGCAGCTGATACATTCAGAAATGTCTCTTATTGGGATGGAAACACTCACACAAAGCAGTAATTCAAGTGGTCACTGTTTGTTACAGTTCAAAGTACAAAATGCTGCTGTCCAGCACAGGACGAAATGCACCTGCTCACCTGGTTCTGTCACAGGGTATAATGTATTAAATGAAACACACAAGACTGACTAATGTTTTTCTTTAAATTTGGGAAACATCATGTAAAAAAATCAAGTAAATACAGCAGTAGAAATACAGTAAATACAAAGTGGACTCAGTGCTGGAGTTACCTCTTGTTTTAGGAATGCTTATTTTCAGAGAATCTCATCTGAGACTCCTTAGCTCAGATGCAATGGGATTATAAACCATGTAAATTAATCAAGAATCAATATTGGATTTTGAGTCACATATTCATGCGAGCTGAGGTTTATGCATGAGGAAAACATTTTTTCTGCTAATTCAGTGTGTGGTATTATCTGCTGTGTGGTTAATGTGAGCTCTTATACCTCAAGGATTATTCATTTTAAGTTGTGTCTGACTTTAAATTTGCAGCTTAAGCTGGATGATAAATTAAAAAAAATAAAAACGTAACTCTCATTCTGAACAGAAACTAAGTTCAAGAGGCAATTTGACCTAAAAAAATAAATAATTTTATCATTAACTCATTAAAATAATGTCTGTCTCTAAAGGCCAGTAATAATACGCCACAGCTGAGGATTGCAGAGGTCAACTTCAGCTGCATTCATTTTTCATTCTTAGCATTTTTAATTCTATCAAGGTGAGTGATGGGAACATCCCCATTTAATAAAAACATTTAATGTCATTAAACTTGCAGATCAGAAAGTCTGCAGGAAATAATGGTCAAGCTGTACTGGTCCACTTTGGGATCTTATTTTCTTCATGCTGGTGAATAAAAGGTAATTCATAAGTTTGAACATTGTAAGATGTGCATTGCCTTTTTTAAAAAAAAAACAGCGAGGACACAAAAATTACTCTGTGAAAGACTTATCATCTTATTCAAGACAAATACCAGTAAAGTTACATATTATTTTTATTTCTTGCCCTTGCCGTTCCCTCACCTCAGGCAGTGCCGTTTTTTTTTGCCGTGCCGTGTACTTTATATACTGTCTTGTTTTGCTGTTTTAGAGATTAAATTAGAAATACTTGCATAATAGCAAGCAAATAACAATTTTATGTATAAACAGACTTTTGTTCAAAAGACAGGTTAAATAGCATTAAGTGCTTGCATTATAATTGCTACCGAACTAATAAAGTAAAATAATATAAATACTAATAAATAAAAAAGCCGTTATAAATATTTTTTTTTGTTGAACGAACATAAAAAAGAAAAAGACACCAAACCAAGAATAATCACACACAGTATTGTACCATGTATTTATATTCACTGAGATCAGTTAGAGAAAATCTGCTGCAAAATGTGATTTTATGAACCGCATATCATAATAGCTATAAAATTAGCTACAAATTAACAGAGGAAGCAGAAGATTCTATAACTGTAACCAGTTTTATTTCCAGAAACACATTCCCATTACACAGTTTCTCACCTATTGCAGATTTCAGGAGTTTCTGCCTCCAATTTGTCAGATAGGTAGCTGTTAAAAAGTCACTCATTGTCTCTTAAAAGGACTGCACAGCACATTTCTATAGAAGGACTGGTTCACCTGGAACATCCTAAGGGCAAACCCATTATTTCTGGTAATGGATCTCTGACTGGGAACCGTTCTTTAAGGATTTTCCATAAAAACCTATTATGAAAAATTTCTACTCATCTTTGAATTCACAATGTTCTGCATACTTACAGACATCAGTGTGCTAGGTTTCTTTAGACATTAACCTGCAGAGGGGCAGGATAGATTAAAACATTGTTGCCACATATGAAATTCAGAAGTGTGAAACAGTGTGACGTGTTTTTGGTCAAGAAAACAGTTTAATGGAATAAGCTGGTTTTATTAAAGAAACCAACCTTTTATGAAGCAAATGTCTTCATTTGCTGTCCCTTAATATAAAAAGCTAATTATATTTTGTTGTTACATATCTATCCAGTATTCATGTTACTGTCATAACAGCTTTATTTGAATGTTTCTAATGTCTAACTCAAACTGTGATAAACAGGTCTCACCTACTGTTCCTAAATTATACATTTAAAATATGTGCAGGACTTTAAGTCAATATTTACAATGTATGTTGGTGTAATTTATTATTACAAAATACCACAAGAATGTATATTTTTCCGTTTTTTTTGTACTTTAAATAGGGTACCCGATAAGCGCTTTGCATGTGCTGTCACACAGCCATGTCTTACTGTAGGAACGAGCATCCTGTCATGGTTTGTCTAACTTTGCCAAACCAGGCTCATTGTGTTACTTTACAAAGTGAAACATTGTCAGGCTGGTTTCCAGCAGTTTGGATGAATGACACAGTTAATCGCATGTAATTCTTGCCCACCTGTTAGTAATAATTAAACCGCACTTAGCCGTATTTGCTGTAATTATCCTACATGAGACTGAGTCATCATTATTTAATTAGAACTGTTGTTGGTAACAGAGACGTCTGGAGGTATCAGAAAGTAACAAAAATGTTTAAATCATACTAAGTCTCTCCCAGAGGTTATCTATTGTGTGTTTGTTTGTTTGTTGTTTGTTTTTATTTCTTTTTATTAAATTAATTAGCTGGAAACCTTAATAGAAATATTATCCGTTGCATCCATGGGCAGACACAAACCTATGTCACCACCAGACAATAATGTGACGTTGATCAGCTTACAGGTTAAAAAGTAAAAGCAAACAAAAAAAAGTGTCATAGTTTAAAGTTTATTCTACTGGTTTTTGAGTTTGTTGCTAATAAACAGACACAATATCAGCTTCATCAGAGGCCTGTCCTAAATTTCTAACAGGTGAAGTGAGAGTGAATTTTTTAGAGTGCAGTCTATGAGAATTAGACAAAAATGTCTGCAAGAAGGTGTGATTAAAGACAGATCACCAAAAAGGGAACGTAAGGTTTAATCCACAATTCCTCTCCAATAGTTGAGCCAATCATTTGTACTCATTTGTGGGTATTTAAAATGACTGTATAAATGTGTGTACACTGTTTAGAAGCCAGCCACAAACAGATGTGGTCCTTGTCAAGACTTATTTGTTAATCTTCAATAAATATATGACCCAGTCTGTTTTTGCTGCATGAAAGTAACTTGACAGTTACAAATAAAACCATAAAAAATCTGACTGTGTGACTGTAAAGCAATAACCATCCTGGAGAATAAATTAGAAAAATCATTCAAATTTGGAGCAAATCATGGTTCAGCAGAGCTACAGACAGCCTGTCATCATCATCATCTCCTCACAGTCAACAGCTAAGGAACAGAACAGGCTAAAAATGTACCTGTGAAAGCCGTCAGTGTCTGCTTGAGGAGAGTTTGAGGACTGAGGCGTGGGCTGGTAACAGGGTGCAAACTACAGGGGAGCCAGGATGAGCATGTCTTCTCTTAACAAGACCTTAACACCCTCCCTCCCACCCCCACCACCACCACCCAAAGGAAAGAAGAAAATAAATATATATATATATATTATATATATATATATATATGTGTGTGTGTGTGTATATACACACATGAGGCAGTACACATGCCTCATGAAAAGCATAGTTTTAGCAGTGGTGGAGCTGGACTTTTATACAGTCCATGAGGGGTCAGGAACATATATCAAGAAATTACATTTTTGAGTTCTTTAACTCATTCAGACATGCACAGACTGCTTGTGGTGATCTTCCGCCGGATCAGTGCCCCTCTCTTTTTTACAAAGTCAGAAATATCATTATCATTCTGTTCATTACTATTTCTTTCAATACAAAGCAAGTTTGCTTACAGAATATATCATTTTATTAAAATATAGCCAAACTTTTGTCAACGAGCAGCATTGCTAACCTCATTTTTGAGCTGGACCATTTGATTCTTGCCTCGCTTTCAGGTTCAAGAAAAAAAGATTGACTGATTTTATGTGTAGTTCCCAAATACACTACATTAAAACCAAATACGACTCCATTTCCCTACATTATCTTAAAACTAACCTAGTGCCACTATATAACTGGATTAAGACTATTTCACTTCATGCTAGCATGAGGTTAAATAGTCTTTCATTAAGCTTATAGTTATACTTGCACAGGGAAAAAGTCTTTTTTACAAATCTACAAATCTTAAGAATTATTTAGGGAATTACTTTAAATGGACTGGAGTAGTAAAAAGGTATTTAAGTATGTACGGAACAACCTTTCTATTCTCCAAATCAAATTTCAGCACTGGGCCATTGGCACCCTGCCCCCCCATTTGCTCTGCCCCTGAGCTTTAGAACTGCCATTAGCTAACACACTTTGTGAAAACCAATTCATCTAAGAAATATTCACATATTAATGTTCCAACCCACATCATAAATAATGAACACTAAATCTGAGCATCAAATTATAACTCTGTTTACTTTAAGAGAACCAACTACCTTTTTAAAAGATAGTAATTGTCTCTCTGTTATTCAACTTGATGTTAAAATGTGAGACAGCCGGGATTACTTTTGGTTGATTATTTATGATCTCAGTGGAAAAAGTAATACATAAATCAGCCTGATTGTGCTGTGGTGGAAAAACCCCATATTTTACTGTAATGTCACAGCAAATTAAAAATCTCTCTCAAACAAACTGCAGGGTCCCATGCAGAAGATGGTATGAATGAAAATTGTAAAAGGGACTAAATATTTGTATTTGTATTACAGAATTTCATACAGTCCATATTGAAAATAATAAGCTAAATGTGTGTGATAATAGTGGAAAATAATCCACACAAATATATTTCTTCTAGAACAACTCAAGGAAGGCAGGAAGCATTTGTAAAAGCATTTTCTAATTCAATGTAAAAGCAATTAAAATGCTGAAAGTACAGCCCACACATGCCAGCTGATTTAGGAGATAATAAGTAAAACATTTCACGGTGTCATGGAGAACATGCAATGGACGAAGAGTCCTGAGACCAAATCCCTTTTAGTTTATCATGTTTTATATAACAGATATTACTTTTAGCATGAAACTAACTACACCAAAAAAAAAAAAACACATTGTTTTAGACACTGATATTTCACCATGACAACCAGGTTTTCCTTCCAAATATGAACCCATCTTATTAAATACAGCCTTTATTCAAGGTCAGGAACCAACTACCTCTAGTGGATGTGAGAGCAGCTGCAAGTACAGATGACTTTTAGAAATGGTGAAAGTTGTGTTCTTAATGTATTTTAGCTCCATCATCAGTCATTTTCTAAACAAGTATCAATTTAATTAATTAAGGAAAGACTCCCGTCCTAAACCTGTTTCTCATACATGTCACCAGTTCTTCAAAATAAAACGTCTGAAAACGTGTGTATATCATTAAGCTCTTACTTTTCAGAAAATTTTCAGCAAACTAATAAAAGTGTTTTGATATAAATATGTCAAAATTATGTTGGTCCACTGTAATTACACAGCTACTTGTAACGTGTTTAATGCAAATCATACGGTAGTAGTCAAATATAAACACACTCAAGTAATAGAAAAGTAAAAAAATGGTGATAGATTACAGGGCTGGTGCATTAACATGTCATTCAGAGCAGAAGATCCTCTTAAAAGATTTATACAGCACCATAGATCTTCTACAATTTTGCTAAGTATATGAGCCTGCATTTTTTTAAATATCTACTGGCATTCAGTGTGCAGCCATAGATGCAGGCCCCATCTCTCTTGCTTGGAAACTCATATTATTACTACACCACCCCTCAACAATATTCAAACACCTAATCTGGTTTTGAGAAACCTGAAATAGCACTGCATTTTCCAGATTGAGTTTCCAGAATTGCATTTCCATTTGGGATTGGTAGGAGTATGTGGGCCAAGTCTGTGCAACATCTGCCTCCATATCTTCCTTCAATGTTCAATTTTTCATCTGAAATCACAGTGAAAGTACTCAGCATGCATCTTAGCTCAGTAAATAAACTGCAGCCTGATGCATGCTGGGAGGGGTTAGACTGATTCGAACTGAAATAAGCTCCAATCAGTTCTGCAAGTTTTTGTCTCCACAGTTGTTTCAGATTCTGCCTAACACTCCGCCTGGTTATAGCCAGTCATTACTTCCTGTTTACGTCTGTTTCTTTTCTCTTCCAGAGCACCTCTGTTCCTTTTTGTTAAGCGCTCCAGGTTTTACTTTCATGGTTTTCTTTTGCCTGCTTCTTAGAATTCCCTCTTTGTCGGCTTGTATGGATTTTGGACTTGTGCATGGCTTGTCTGCCAGCTTCTCATCTTGTTTTATGAAACAGCTCAGAGTCTCTGCTCTGACATCACCTGCTAAATAATATGAGGGACTTAATCTCTCCTCTGCATGTTGGTTTCTGTATCTCACCCTAAAATTTTGGCTTGATTGTGGACATTTTTGCATCCTGTTTAAAAAACATTAGAACTCTTTTGCTGCCACATATTGATTTTTCTTTCCTTTGGATGTTTGGTTTTGTGCTTGTCTTTTATAGTTTTTTTTGTCTCTGTTGATTTGGATTTTTTGCAGTTTAATTTCTATTTTATTTCTCTCTTTTTTATGTCTAATTATTTTGTGCAACACTGAAATCAGCATTCTTAGTTTAAATAAATAATAATGCACCAAATAAAATAATACACAAACATTTATGTTTAATAAATGTTGTCAGAACAAATAGATTTTTAATAATGATCTGTTCTCTTTCTGAGGTTGTTTATTAAGTTTGTTGCACTTTTTTTCCACAGATTTAGGCTAATTAGGCATTTTAGTGCAGATAATATTAAGGGATAAAGTATATGTCTGTTTTTTATTGCAATCGGCATCTTAATGTGTTTGTTTACAAAATCGTCCCAAAATTATGTAAAATATTCATTCATTCATTATCAATACTGCTTAATCCAATGCAGGGTCCCAGGGTAGCTGCAATGAGGAGATGAGATGTGGGGTCCATCGTTGGAAACTCAGCAATATTCTCCTGAATTCTCTTTTAATGCCCCTTTTTTTGATGGCTTTGTGGAGAATAGTCACACTGACTATATCACATTATTACATTTCAAAGTATTGTCAAAAGACAACGTGAGGCGACAAAACTGTGGCCTTGTGCACATTTTAAATGAAACACTTTGCACTTTGTGCAAGTAAAAAAGATATTGAAGTGGGAGATGTGTTTCCAGTAAGGCACAACTCCCCAGTAAACCCTCTTTCTTTTGCTTTTGATGTATTTGATTTATTTCTGTAACTGGACACATGTTGTGCACAGCATCACAGCCCTGTTTTAAACACTCACGTTTAGTGGCGCTGATTCAGATGCTGCTGGAGCAAACCAATGCTTGTGATTTTCTTTCTCTTACGCTGGTTTAATAAAGTGGATTGCATGTTTCACACCTCATATTGATTCCGCACACACCATTTATTTTTATAAGTCAAATTGACACTTTGAAAGACATCCTATCAAGTTTATCTTTAAGATATTTTGCTCTCTGGTTTGGAGACAGTACTGACCAAGTGGTTTCTCACAATACACTGGACTCTTTCACTCTTTTGAGACATTTTATGCATATCCATGGCAACAGAGCAGCTATTGAGGACCATTGCAGTCCACTCTAGCTTTACATCTATTAAAATGCAATGAGTCTAACTGACGATATGTTGACTTTCTTTTCAAACTCATCACAGCTAAAACAATGATGATGCAGTGTGCAGCAACTGTGGTTGCACTTAATTAATTTAGTGGTCATAGTTTCCTAGGTTTTATGCAGCTACAGAATTTAAAGAGTGGAGCGTGTTGATTATATTTCTGTCACAGTGTTTGCACTATTTAACTCATAAAATATAATAAAAATCATTAAGTAAAGCATTATTATATTGAGTTCAGCCAATAAACACACCATTAAACATTTTCTTGATGCCTCAATAGAATATTTTGTGTCTTGAAATTCTTTTTTGATCAAATATCATAACTATTATGTTACAATTAAACGTGCATCATAAATGCAACACACACACTTGTCTTCCATGGTCCTCAGTGGGGCTATTTCCCTACAAACTTGAAAATCAAACTTGTTTCCTTTCCCTCTAGAACAAGACATTCACTGTCAATTTATTATTCCCTGATCAATGATTGTTGATGCTTCTCTCTAAAGCAACTTGCATTTGGGACATGGGGTGCAGCATCTGACATAATTTAATTTAATATGTAAATATTGTCAGTTAAGTTTATTGTGATCAGGTGCATTGTCTGGAAACAGGAGTGATCCCTGTATAACTTTATTTTGTCAAGTTATTGAAAAAATAAGGAATGGGAATCATTTTAGGTGTTTAGGATGTTCAATCTGTTTTGCTTTTGATTTTGATTTAAATGAAATTTTGCTCTAAAATAAATTGTCACATGTTGCTGAAAGCTGGTTTTCTGTGTTATTTGTGTTGAAATAACTGGAGTAAAAAAACAGGTAACCGTGGACATTTAAGGAGCGCTGGAATATAACCAACTTTTTAGTGTCAATCAGTTTGTATGTTTTTGAACATTACATGAAAAGTATTAGCTATGCTTAATAAACTAGCAAAAAAATATCAAGGATGTTGATTTAGATTTTAAGTTTTGGCACGGATTAGCTGTTTCAGACAGAGTGATAATATAAAACTGCTCCAAAACAATACAGGTTAACATTTTCTCCTATTGTGATACTAATCACTAACACAGAGAGAACCCACGCTAACATGGAGAGAACCCACGCTAACACTGGGAAAACCCACGCTAACACGGAGAGAACCCACGCTAACACTGGGAAAACCCACGCTAACACGGAGAGAACCCACGCTAACGCTGGGAAAACCCACGCTAACACGGAGAGAACCCACGCTAACACTGGGAGAACCCACATTAACACTGGGAGAACCCAC
>JBAMIG010000001.1:24887401-24922092 GCA_037177335.1 Kiunga ballochi
GAGAACCCATGTGAACATGCAAACTCCACACAGAAATGTTACTGTTTGGAGCCCCCCCTCCCCAGCCCGAGGATCAAACCAGTAACCTTACTATTACTAGTACTAGTACTACTGCTACTACTGCTACTGTTACTACTAATTTTATATTAATTTTTAATCTATGCTTTAACATCCTAAAATAACTGTGACAGCATAGCTAACAGGATAGCTGTTTGTATACATTTAAATTGTTCCCCAAAACAAGAGGCTTGTATTCATGCAGTGTTTAGTTTTTGGAGTTTTTTGGAAAATAAAAAATTAAAATCATTTTGGTATTATTCTATGAGTGACATGAAATATACAGCAAGTTCTAGTTGAGGAAATGAGCACCAGCGGTACACGCTGACTCATCATGTGGTTGTGGTGAATCGTTTTTCTGCTCAGAGCAACTCGCAGGTTAGCATCACCAGAAACACAGACTGCAGTCTGTACCAAGAATTAGTTTTCAACAATACACCAATCTGTACACATTCAAATTACATTGAGAATTGTTTCAGTGACACATAGTTTGGTGGAGTGTTTTGAAAAGTGTTTATGGTGTAGCCAGATGGACAACTAACAAGCCAGGGCAAGTTTTATGATATGGAGTCTGGAATCACACAGGTGTGACACTGAGTAAATTTGAAGGTGTCAGAGATGGAAGGAAGGAACGAGGACTGGGAAGAAACAACAAGCAACAGAGAGAAATGAATATGCAGTTGAAGAACAATGAGAGAATGATTGCACTGTAGCTTCACATTTCTATAAACACTAACATCTCATGTCAGAGCAACTCAGACTAAGGTGTTTTTTTTTTATTATTGTTATTTATGTATTAAACAAATTATAAAAGAAAAATCTAAAGCAGTTTAGATTGAAAGATACCAACTGAACTGTGTAAAACTATCAAGTCAAGCATTACGATGCAATACAGTGGAGCAGGAGAAGCAACATTAATCAGAGACACATGAAAAGCAAAGTATAAAACAAAACAAAAACATTATAGTTGCACCTCCCGTGGCATTGCATCTCAGTGCTTACTGTTGATGCCTGTGTCTCATACAGCAGTGTCCTGACAGCTCAGGCTGACAGACATACAGTACAAGAATCTGCATGGAACAAACTACTTTCTGCGTTCAGTCTCAATAGATCCCAGCTTCTACATGATACCTAAAAAGCTCATTGTTACATCTGCATCTCTTAAGTGGATCAAATCACCACCACTGAGGAATTTACTGACACAAAAAGGAGTTAAGTTGTACTTACTGCAGAAGGAATAATGATAAATGTTACTTAGAAAATGTATGAAATATTCACTCTGTCTGGTTCTTGTACAGCTGACTTGGAAATTGAGAAATGGTCTGCTAATAAACAGTCTGACTCATCACTATATGAAGCTGAAATAAAATAAATAAAAAAGAGACTGGAGTGGAAGTTATAATGAAGTTCATAGGCTCTGTATTTGTGCACAATAGATTTAATATGCTGTGGCTCAGCATACAGGCGTGCCTCAGAGTTACTGAGGGGTTTTTGGAGGAAAGTTTATTTTTATGCGTACAGCAGGACTTCCCAAATCACATCCATGCACATGTGTAGTGCGTCAAAGCAGCGCAGTCTGCTGCAGAAAACCTGCTACTACTGCACGATACGATCAGAAACATCTCATACATCTATCCATCATCCAACCATTTTTTACCGCTTATTCCCAAACGGGGCTGCGGAAACATCTCGTATAGAGATGAAAAATTCTTTTAACAACCACAAACAGCACCGTAATGTGTGGACACTGTTATGGCGACGCACAGCAATGCGGCCGTCAGACACTGATTTTCAAATCCCATAATGTTAAATATTTATTAGCAGCCTGTTTTTAAGTTAAAGCACTTTGGCTGATGAAATATTATTCAGCTGCTCAATGGTTCGCACATCAGGTGCATAACATAAAGAGATATATGTAACTGATGCCACTGTCCTTTCAGAAATGGTAAATCTGAAAGCTAATGACTCACTTTGATTAAATCTTTGTTGCTTTATGCACACGTCCAAGCACAGATCTGCACACAAAGCCTCCTTTAAACTTATTATGTTTTTCATTTAAAAAAAATTGTCGGAAAAAGTGCCACATACCACAACAAATGTTTGATCTGCTTTCAGAAGAGATGAGAGATTATTGGATGTTAGTGTAGTATAAATGTTGTGTTTAAATCAGATTTTATTGGCAAGCAAATTAACTTTGAAATGTGTTGCGGTCACATTTAAATAACTCTAATTAAAGGTAATTACTTGGACGACATCTAGATGATTACTTGAATGAAATCTTTATAGGAGAGTTAGAACTCTCTTTTTTATAAGGGCAGAATTCAGTCTTGTGCTTGATTGAACTTTTCTTTAAGTCAAAGAAGGTGCTGAAGGACAAACAGGTCATGTTATTGTAATATCTTCTATTAAAACTATTTTATACATCACCATGAGTAATGACTAGATAAACGAGTCTGCAGTCTAATTTAAGAGTTGCATACGACTGTATGCATTAGACTTTCATAAATACCTCTCTAGGGTCTTGCATATGCAGCTGAATATGACCTACAATAAAAGGTAAGACAGAAAATACAGGCAGCAGGTAACTGGAATTATTTGAGAATATGTGCATGTAAAATGCGTTAGTGTAGTCATCAGCCAATGATTTCACTTTACATGTATGCCCCAACAATTGCTGTCTGCGTTGTAATGAATCTTAAATCCATTGTGTAACTTTTAGATGCAACCCTTTTCCTGCACACCTGAATCATACAGCTGAATTCCCTCATCTGCACATCATTTAGCTCTGCAGAGGCCGGGTACTTTGCCATTCATTTGGTTAAGCTGTGTGTGTTGGACACGGGTTGCATCTAAAAGTTGCATATGGTAAACCTCGAGGACAGAACTTGGGTATATCTGTCAGTCTGAGCCTCAACGAGACAAAACTTAGGAATCACTTGTCTGATTTTCAACATTTCAATCATTACCTTAAGTAACAGGATATGTTGGATCTGTAAAATGCTCATCATGTTAAATTTCAAAATAAATTTCACAAAGAAGAATATTGGGACTTAAACTAGATAATACATTTTCTCCCATTTCAGTTTTCCTGGTCCATAAAGATATATTGCATATTATACAACTCTTAAACTGTGCTCCAGTCATTTAAAGGCACAGTGACATGAAATATGTGCATTTCTGGAGGTGTATGCACACTTTGTAACTTCTCCATCCAGGATGCTGCACGGTGTTTGCAGCTGAGTTTCGTGTTACTATGCTAGGAAATATAAACATTTTGGCTTTTTGGGATGCACACAGTGGCAGATTTAATAAAGATTTTCAAGAGGAAGGGAGCAAAAGAAAGAGAGAAAAGAACGAGATACAGTTGTCTAACGAGAGTTCTGTGCAGAGATAGGATGCAAGCTGTCCTCAGGTGATGCATCACTGAGAAACCGACCAAAGTTCTGTAGCGTATCTTTAAATAGAGCTGACCATTAAGAGTACAGAGCCGTTTTTCTCCCTGTGCATCATTGCACCTGTTGTTCAGTTAGATGCTCTGTAAGGATTGTGACCACTTGTTGTGGCTATGTGGCTGTGAGAAGATCAAAGTATCTGGCTGGAGTGGGGTGGGCAGCTGGAGGCACCGCTGCACTGATCAATACAAACTCATAACTCATCCACACCACAACTCACCCCTTTAATCTTCAGTCAGCACCTTTATTGCCATCCTGTGATGAGATATAGACACTGATATGGTTTCCCAGGCAGAAATCAGGTGAGAACTTTCATTAGTTATATGAGGCTTCCTGCAGGGTCACAGAGGGTAGCGACTCTAAGTAATTAAATGTGGTAAATGAAACACTAATTAAATGAATGACCCTCTGCTTGTGGTCTTTGTTTAATCATATGGCGAAACTGATTGGGGTAAAAAAAAAAAAACTGAATCATTTTCTTTCATGAAGGTTCGTGTAATTATCAGGTTTCAGAACAGAACATTACACCTGACAGATATTTAATAACAATAGATGTGCTGAATGTGTTGACAAAGTTACAGAAGAAACTTAAGGACATGATGATTTAAAGGTGAACAAAAGTTGAAATATATAAAGTTAGAACTCCTCTGTGTGTTTTCAAATGAACGAACGAAGTAAACTTGCTTTTTTTTTCTTGTTCTGATGTGATTTTGCATTGTGAAGTTTGCAGTGAGGGTTCAGTAAAATGATGCGTTCAGGAGCACCGTATGCTAGCTGCTGCAAGGTCAACCTGTCAGGCAGAGTTAGGCCATTTTACTGAGCGAAAGCCCCCTGCACCGTTCAGCACAGCATCATTTATGCACGTGCATGAGGTGAATCATGACAATTAAATAAAAGATAATAAATATAAAAGGTGAGAAATACTCTGATGGAGCAACCATGCCTTGCACAGTATCTCCACATTTTGACAGGACAACAGAAAACCCACGTTGCAATTCGGGCTTTTTAAAATACATTGAAACAAATGCAAATACTCTTAAAGACTTTTCTAATCAGTTTCTTTAGGTGATGCATCAGACTGGCATATCGTTTAAAATCCTATTAAAATATCATCACACTGAATGTCAATGATTTGTAATTACACTCTATTTAAGCCTGGAGTGAGGCCTATATCTGAGATAATTTCATTATACAGAATACAAAGTTTTATGAATATGTCATTCCCAATCAACTCTTACACAGTATGAAGATTTAATATTAGATTAAAGCTCAAAGAAACCGAGCAAACTCTAAATATAGTGAATTATTGCCATTGTAGTGTGCTGATTACATTTACACTGCAGTGTGAAGTGGGTGCTGATGGGCAGGTTTAACATGATATTGTTGTAAGGCATTGTGAATTGTAAGTGTTGATTAAATGATTTAATACATTTAATCACAAAATCTTTAAAACAGTGTGAATATTTTTATTTTATATGTCATTATCTCCAACAGAACTCTGTGGAGCTGAATATATAGGTTTACAAGCCAAAACATTGAACCTGAAGTAAAAATAAGCAAAACTGATCAACTATGATACTCAATAACCATTCTATTTACAGAGCCCTGGATATAAAAGGTGTGGGTTCATTCTGAAATGCTGAAGGTTATGCTTGCAAAGCACAGGTCTCATGCAAACTAGGGAATATGATTTTACATGAATAAAGTCTCGATAACAAATAAAACCCACAGAGAACAGAAACAACCAGAGATGTTCTAATGCTGCTGAGTATGTTTAAAAGATGAATAGGCCCTGCATCTACTCAGGAGCATTTTATGATGCGCCAGAAGCGTCCGTAGAGTCGTACCTGTGACTCTGATTTCTTGATTATAGGCTGCAAAATATTTTATTTTGTGAAACCAGGTACATGTTTCATTAAAAAAATGAAAAAACTTAATAAAGGTATTACAATATTGGGGTTGTATTTCTGCACATGTGGTTTATTTGGCACATTAATACCAGTGACAGCTAAAATGAGTATCTGATCAGACAATCTGCAGTCATGTGTTAGTTTTTACATTCACCACCGAGAAAGAGGTTCCCTTCCCATGCATAATGACTCCTACTTACTAATTACCAAACCTGATGCAGCTTCACAAACTTGGATCATCAACGTAAAAATGTTTGATTATGTTAGTTCAAATATAAGATTTTTTTAAGACTTTGTATGTTTGTATGATTTTTATTGTTAGATTTACAGTTATATAGTTTACAATGATAACACTTCATCTTTGAGGTTATCTTGTCTTATCTTTGACTATAGAATATGGGAACTATATATATATATATATATATATATATATATATATATATACACACTATTACACGTGAGAAAAATGTTCAATTACATCAGTGTGAATCTTGATTCAGAAGATGGAAAAAGTACAAAAAAGAGTTTATAACATATAATAATCTTTGTTTAGAGCATATTTAGTACCAAAAAAAGAGAAAATAAAAGGAGAACATTGTGTAACATTTGCTTTCAATGTAAGTTCATAAATGTAAACAAAACTATTATTTTTATATAACTGAGTAAATATGTATAGATCTTTTTTATGTTAAATGCTCTAACTCATTAGAAGTTCACTTAATGTTATGCCTCATCCTAAACATACACTGAAGTCAGTATAAAGATCCCAATACTGTTTGACACCTATAATATATCCTGTAATAACTATCCATCAGTTGCTTTATCAATAGGTGGAGGTTGTTGTTTCCTGTGATGATGATTCTCTACCCTACAACGTATACTGCAAATAGCTGTAAGCAACTGCTCATAGGAGGATTGGACAATCCTGCTGATTGCATTAACAACGACAAACATGCTCCTCATTTGATTTTCTCTGGGCTTTTTGCCATCCGTTACTTGAAACACATGTTCTGTATCTATCTGTGTGTGTGCTTCTGTTATTGCTTGAGGATTGTAGAGTTGGCATAAGGTTTCTCCCTCGCATACACATGCACACACACTTTCTGCCCCCTTACTTTACCCCCTGCCTCTCACATAACAAGATGAACATTTGCACTTTCTCATTCTCTCCCTACTCAGAATCCTCTCCATTCCGCCTCCCTCTAATCCTTCCAAGTGGAAGTGACTCACATTACAGCATTCTTCAGTTAAATGCACTTTAATAGCATTAATATCTGCTTTTTCCTCTTCAGCTGCAATAAACACTCCTTACATCCTGTTAAAGCTGCTTAAGACCAATTGACATGGCCAGTGTACCCAAACAGAAATGTACTTTATGTGAAAATGAGAATAACTCATTGTAAAAGAGTAATCTGCTTTTATACATATACAGTACATAAATATATATACACACACTGGCAACCACCCAGCACAGCATGGCACGTAGTGTACTGTAAACAGACACTGAGAAAACTTAGACTAGCAGCAGCCAGCTTCCTGTTGTCCTTCCTACTGTGTGGAGGATGCACACAGATACGGGAAGAAAAAGAGTCCTTGCCACCTTCTATGCCACCCATGTTGCTTCTGCAGTGACAGCCAAGGTCAACTCAGGAATGACAGAGGGTTCCGGCATGGAGATAAGACTTTCACCAACATCTGAGCCACCGTGCCACTTTTTGAAGGAAAGAGAATCCTTTACCTGAATTATTCATACGGGTCTCCCCCACCCTAAATAACAGCCGGCAAGCACTGTTTGACATCCCCAATGAATAATTAAGGACTGACCTTTAGTTCCCATTAGAGGTGACGGGTTGAAATTGCTATACTTTGTGGGTGAGGCTGTTAAATGATGTAAAAGTACTAAACACAGAGACCCCAAAGTCTTCTTCCCAAATTGTTTTGTATTGAAATCAGTCAAACTTTCAGGCATAATCAGAGATGCTAAGAAAAGAAACACACCACATCCCGATGGGATGCATTGATATACAGAGACACGGTGCAGTCTTTGTTGACTGTTCCGAAAGTACAGCCTGAAGCATCTTTTTGTCGCATTTTCCACGTCCTCACAAGAATTGCACTGTAGTTTGTACTTGGTGCATCAGAGGCATCTTGATTATGCTAGTCAGGAACTTATAAATCAGACATGATGTGCACACATGAAAATCTATTTCGGCTTAGCTCTCGAGGTTGAGATCGGTCACATCCCATCTCACTCTTATTTCAATGTTTCAAAGATCTTAATAATAGATCAAATATAAAATAGTATATTTGTTGAATTAACATATGTTGGTTTTGATTGTTAATTCATAAGATTTAGATCTTTTAAATCACAGGATACAGTGATTGTGAAATTTCCATTAGGTAAATAATAACATCTCCTCATATTATTATTTTATCATGCCTGATGCTAGTAAATGTTGTATCTTTGCTTCATTAAGATTATTTTTTTTATATTATTCAAGAAATAAAGATATGACCTATAATGATGATGCCACTTTTCAGCTTACCTGATCAGAGGCAGTTTATCATAAGTTATTCTATGTACTGCAGTAAATATTCCCTTATCCATGATGTTATGCCCATGTTGGTCATCATTAAGAGTGTGAGCTTTGGTATTTTTTATTAAAGGTGCCTCAAAGATTTTTTCCACAACAAACTATGAAACGCTCATACTGATGGGAAATAAAGTCCATGGCAGCCTGTCTGTACCACAATAAATAAATAAATAAATAAATAAATAAATAAATAAATAAATAAATAAATAAATAAAATTACCCAACACACTAATATCACAGTTCATAATGATTTATTAGGTCATATGTATATGTTTGCTCTGTGTACGTTTATGTCTATGTGAGATCGAGCTAATTGCTAACAATGAATGTGGGTGAGCCGTAACTATTTACAATTGGGAGCAAAGTATCCGCTTGAGCTGTGTACTCGGTCTGATGTAGAAGGTGAGTATACTCATGACATCCCATGGTGGTGATGTAACGAGATGTTGAACATATTCATTGCGTTGTAAACTGCAAAATGAAAAGAGAAAAACAATAAAAACAAGCATTCAAAGTCACTTCCATCTTGTCTGTCCCATATTAACACAGTAAGCAATGCGTAAAAGCTTGTTTTCAAACTACATGTATAAAACCGTGGGGAGCAACAAGCCTCACCCACATTGTTTTGGTTAATGGGGAGACAAAATCCTCAATGAGAAGTGTCATCACCTACATCTTTGTGAAAGATTTAGAGAAGATTTACACACGATAAGTCACGTTTCTAGTAACCTTACCAAGAAGTTGTGTTGCCTAAACCTAAACAGCATCAGGAAACCATGCATGCCTTTAAGAGACTGCAATAATACACTCTGGCCTTACTGTGGACCCTAACTACACCCTAACCTTTTCTTGTGTGTTCCTTAAGCTACCTTAACTATTCAATAAACATGTAGTGTCCACCACGGCAGTTGTTTCATGCTGTTTGTCTAGTCTTTGAAATAAACAATAAGAGTTTTGATCTTTTTAAATGCTCCAAGATGCAAACAAATAAACAAAATAATACATTTTTTTATAAAACTGTAAATTAGGTAGAAAATTTTATCACTATTATATGTAAAATTGTTCAAAAATAAAAAGCAAAACAACCTAAAAAAAAAAGTCAAATTTGAATTGAATAACTTTTTTCCCAAAGGAATACAGAAAAATCAAAGACATAAATAAATAGTTCTGTAGTTTGATCTATGTTTTGATGCCACCAGCGTTATGCATGCAGGTTTTAATACAAGTGATGTGACAATAGTTGATTTGTGACAGTGAAGTTCTAGGAATGGCCTTCCCCAGGAGAATAGTTACTCTTTGCAATCGCATGATTTAGGGACCTTGACATGGACCGATGTGACGCAACCAGTGACAAGTCCTCTCTTGTCACTCAAAACAAAAACAAAAACCCAGAAAAAATAAGAAGAAAACACGACAAAAGAGCAACAATGGAGACTACGGTTTTTATCTGCACGATGGGATGAATATTCATGGAAAATCAGAACAAGCATTTAACACCGAAGAGCTCAGACATCCAGGAGGCTCTCAAGATGCACCAATCATATCCATGTGCGATAAATAAACATGTCAGATGTAATGGTGCTAAATGGTGGCGCTATCACTAATGTCAAATGTGTTTCCATGGAACCCTGAAAAGATGCTGCTTCAGAGTAAAGGCTGAAATGGTTATGAGAACTGGGGGCTGTGGTTCCCAGTTCCTATCTGTTGAAAGAACCGAGTCTGTTCCTGAAAAGGTTCTAGGAGCTTCAAAAGGTTCCTACAGTCAGAAAGCTCCAGGTGACAGGCAGCAACATGCTTTCGTATCTCGCATATTTCAAAGCTTGACTTGCAACATGCAGCATTTTCTGCATGTTAATATGAAATATTTTCTGTGAGGCCGGTCTGTGTGTGGCTGCGCACTGATTTTGTTTTTACATTTATCATGTTCTGAAATTCCAGTTTTAGCAGTGTCGTAATGGTAACTTGACCTTTGTGTTTGCTTGTTTTGTTTTGACATTTGTTCTGTTTTGTGCTTCTTTATAATGAAACAAAAACACGACACCTCAGCTCACAGCTTGCAGACGTTCCTGCTGTGAAATTTCCATTATAAAACAATTAGCTTTTTTTTTTTTTTTTTACAACCAAACAAATCAAGTGTTTGTGATGTGTGCATACATGCAACATCATTGAGTCTGGGAACTGAATATATTTAAATCACACCTGATATTGTGTTTGAAGATGTAAATTTAATTTAATTAGTTTTTTTATCTGGAGCTCTGTAAATCCTATATTGGGACTGCTTCTCAGTTCTTTGGAGGCGTTTGTGTTGTTCGTTTTGCTAAAGCTGAGGGAAACTGACACTTATGACACGATGGACAAAAAGGACATATGAAAAACACCTTTACGGGGTAAAGTAATTCACAGTGGCCTTCAATGACAACAAGCTTGAACACATTTTATGTTGTATTGTTAATTTGTTTTCATGTCAAACAATAAATTTCCAGTAAGGATGCCACAGGGTGAACACCATGTGCAGACGTTTTATTGATTTGAACCCTTTTCAGAGTACATCACATTGAAACACACAGTGATTCCCACAATCCCTTAGCAGAAAAGAAATAGTTGGTTTGGATTGTTAAGAATAAAAGCAGTTTCAACAAAAGTCCACGAATGGAACTTTTTGCTCTATTGGATTTTGGGTTTTTACTAAGGTAGGGGATTCTGGTTCCTTCACCAGAAAACCAGAGCTGCAGTACGCCCGCAGTGACACACTCATGAAGAGAGCTACTCAGAGGCAAGCACAGATTCAGAGTGGGGGAGAGTCTAGGTACTGTAGACAGACCATATTTATAGCCAGGCATAGGAATAATTCATTGTGATCAAAGTGCAGATCATGCTCCATTCCATCACAGAGCAGATGTGGCAGAATGAGAGGAGCATGCTTTCACTCTTCCTGCTCTCTAGTGGCTTCCCAAATGGAGCTGTGAGGCCAAGTTATCTCTGTGAAGACTCAGTGCATTGGTCTCCTTGTGTTCTGCACTCACTCTCAGGTGGCCATACTTTGGAAGGAGAGTGCAACATTTTAAAGATGTAACAAGGAGTGCAAAATAAAGCTTCCTGCATGCAACATGTGCACTGAATCAAAGCAAAGGTTGAATATCAGATTATGACCCCAAAGCAGGAAGTCACACGCCTGATGATCTGCACCATAAAGGATGTATCTAATGCTTGTGATTGGTTCTTCTAAAGGTGCGTTCAAATCACAACTGTCATATTGTAAAAGTTGGGATCCCAGTTTTACCTGTGTGTTTTCTAATAAAGCTTTGTATCCTGCACATAAAGATCAGAAAATATTTTTAAAAATGAGGATCACAGGCCTACACATCCTCTTCTTCATGAACTCAAACAAACATCCTAGGACATCAGTTGACTCTTTTCCACATTCTCACACTCTTCCGTGTGCTCACATCCAAACATTCCCACAAATGCATGCACATTCCCATTTTCCTATTCTTCTTTGTCCTTGCTGGCTTTCCCTCTCAGCGAGGCTTTCTTTGCAATCACACACCACGTGCACATGTCTGCTTCTTCCAGTTTCATTCCTCTCCCTCCCACACACACACCCAAACACACACACACACACACACACACACACACATACACACACACACACACACACACACACACACACACACACACATATACGTGCCTGTTTCTTTCTCTCTTCCATTTTCTTTCTCAAACTCTTATAACTTTCCTGTCACTACTTCAGCGTGCACGCACACGCAAACACACACAAATGCATAATTGCACACAAAATGCTAGGAAAAGCACACAGACGTGAAAGCTCCTTCATCTTCTCTTTCATTCCCTTCCCCTCCCACACTTTTCCTATCACATGCATGCAAGCACACACAGAGGTGCCTGTATCATTCGCTCTTATTTTCTCTCCTAACCCAATCACTCCCTCAACACACACACACACACACACACACACACACACACACTCAAACACGTGAATGTTCTTCAATCCCTCCAAATTTTCCTTCCCCTGTCTCTCATCCTTTCTGCCTCCCACAGCTACGTATATGCATAAGCACACACTACCGGCAGTCCAGCTTCCCGTACTCCCAGCTGGGCTTGGACAGCCCTCTTCCTCTGGCCTTTCTGGGCCATCTGGACTGCAATGTCCCCACTCTGCTGGTTCCCTGCCAGCCACTGAGCCTCCCGGGATGATCGCAGCATCTTCAAGCACAATTTGTACGCGTCAAAGCTCGGCTGTATGTCCACTGACCCAGCTGAGTGAAGTCATTGAGTCTTGCATTCACCAACTCAAAGGAGCCTCATTCTGCCTTGATGACACCTGCACTCGGTATCTAACTGTGAGGAGGACGGCACAGTAACTGATTCAAGTCCCAGGGTGACAACATTAGCAATTACAGCTCTGTTTATGATCTTGTGGACTGTTAGCAGAATACGCTCCTCCTGTGTAGCTTCTGGTGAAATTAAGGCAGAAAAATTCATTATTATAGCAACTGCAGACAAATGGAGGCAAATAACTAACTGAACATGATCAGAACCTCAGGAAGCAGGATCATACAATGTTGTTTAGGTATTTTTTTAGTTCAGTTAAGTTAATAAATTTATGAAAACACAGCTTAATATGAGCCACCAGCTTGTGAGAACATCCCTGTGGCAGTTTTAAACTAACACACAGATGGCCCTATAATACAAAATAATAAAAATGCATTCAATTAAAAATATTCATTTATTTAGAGAAACATTGTATTTTTAGGTGTGTCATTGAGAACAATCCCATCTGAAGTTCCTGCAACTCAGAGTAACTTCCCTTTCGGATCATCGGAGCAATTGATTATTTTTAAAAGCTCAGCTCACAGCTCCTACAATTTCAATATGTTGTAACACCTTTTCAGACCCTTAATTGTGACTTAAACCCAAAACAGAGTGCACATGAATGAAAGGAATGGTTTCCATTCCCTGTTCATCAATTTATATTCAGGGTTTTGTCTGATTTAGCTTCTAATCTCATTTCTCTGGACAGCCTGAGACAATGTAGCATGTGTAATATTACCAAAAATACATGACTGAAGACAATGTTGTTATTTTTTAAAGTGTAGCAGACACACCAATCTTATATGATACGCACGAGCAACAGCAGGACACACACACACAAACTATCTGTGAGCAATAGTGGCAGTAATCGTTTAACCCCACCATCAGTCACAAAGTATGTTTTTTCTTCTGAAAGCATAGAGTAGAGGTCTGCAAGCAGCGCAGAAGACAAATAGTCATGCCTGGTGGATGTCTTCAGCATGAACTTCTCTGTTTCAAGCGCTCTGCAAAGTGAGCACAAACCACTGGCTTGCTCAATCACAGCTTCAATACCCGACTCTTTACTGGATATAATGTTCTTCATGCATGAGTGCCACATAAAACAGTCTCAAAGTGCATGCAATGTATCCCCACTTCAGTAACTCACGCTGAAAAGAGTCAGTGATGTGTGAAAACCTCTAACAGCCCAGAAAACAAACTGCTGTAATGGTCCGGACACAGAGGGCAACATAATGCCTGAGTTTCCACACCTCCAAAGTTATCCTTAAATCCAATCAAATGAATGTAGAAACTAAACGAGAGCGAACAACAAAGCGGAGGAAGTCTACAAAAGGCCATTAGGAAGAATATATTCAATTAATGTTGGAGGATAAAGTAGCAACACCTGATGAGATTTTAAAGCGAAACTTAAGCAAAGTGCACCTTTCACGCAGCATGGCAACTAATCCAACTCAATTAAACGTTGTAGCATTGGCCCAATTAAAGCATCTGACTTTAATCAGTAAAATGCTTCTCATAAAGGAAAAATAAGCAACACATGGAGGGAACGGTTCTGACTGTTCAGCTGTGATACAATGTTTCACAGCCAGGACTGACAACTGCTTATCTTCCTTTCCTTGACTTACCTTATCAAGGCTCCCAAATCTACCATGAAGCTCAGAAACAGGTGACGAAGTGAGAGTATCCTCCTCTTCACTAGTTGATCAGCCAAGTCTTTCTGTTTCAGCACCACGGAGAGCGCATCCGCCTCTTTGGACAGATGATGCAAGTTCACTGGCTGATGCTGCGAACGCATCGACTGCGCAGACTGAAAACGGCTCTCCTTCAAGTTTGATTCTTCCTCGTTGATTCTCTGACTGAAACAAACATCCCTCGCCGCGTCCGGTGCCTTTAGAATAAGTGCGGCCAATCACAATCCTCCTGGCTCTATACTCTCACATCTTTGCGCAACCCCTTCCCAAAAAAAAAGCAAAAAAGCAAAAAGAGTCTCCAAGGGGCCGGTGCCTGCGGGCGGGAAAGAATGCAATAATAGTCACTTTAAGGGTGCCTTCAGCTGCTATAGCACCGCGTCTTCATTTGCTGAGCTCTCTTTGTCTCCGCGGCGATGGCGATACTGATAAAGGCTGCCAATTCCCTTCCTGCGCATCTACTGGTTAGCGGAGTGGAGCAGCGCGACCCGCAGGAACAGGAGGAGTGTCTTCAACGATCTGAGTTTAGCAAAGAGTCTTAAATTGCGCATAGATCCGAGGTTTCATTACTATTATTATCTCTATTTCATTACAAAAATAGGAGAAAATGGCGCGCTGTAAGTGCTCATACAAGGCAACTGACTCCTCTTTAATCAGAGATGTGACAGAGATGCATCACTGAAGCCCAACGTCACTGATTAATTATAAAGCAGGAGTTAATTATTACTTCTTATTTAAACGTAAACGTGCACAGATGTTTTGAATGCTTAGAAAGACTTTCAGTGGATGTTTTGGGTCAGAGATTTCAGAAAGACTGGAGTGTTATCTGTAAAACCTCCCCCTGTTTAAGTGAAATGATGTGTGGGGTTAAGAAGTAACAGCAGGATTCAGAGATAAGGAGCAGCGTCTCGCTTTTTTTTTTCCTGACACTTGAAATCAGATTGCTTTTGGCAGGTAGAAATAATACACACCCATATCTGAGTGTCTGTGTTAGTTGCATGCCTCTGACAGCTGCTCCAGACATTCACATCGTCCTGGTTGGTCTGGCTGTGCAGCGCTGTAGAGTGTGCAATTGATTTGAGTGTGACTGTAGTGATTTGAGGTCCTGTCAGTCTTTGCACTGTGATGAGATCAAAGTGCCACCTCAACATGTTGGCTCACCAAATTACACTTGGATGAAATATTACAGCCAGTGCACATTCATCTGTCTTAGTAAAAGCTCACACAATAGCCTAGTTAATCTCTCACTGATGTGAGGTAAACTATTCTGCCCATTTAAAGATTTTGTCATTTTATAAGACATTTTGTCTTGTAAAAATAAGCAATGTTCAGGGGGGGAATAATGATTTCATAAAAGGAGGAGGGGGGTCATGCAAGAGATAGATATAAAATTCTAATATTTTTTATTCAATAACAATGTAATAATAATAATATTTAGATTTAAAAAATGTCTAAATAATAGGATTTTGTCTATAAAGAAGGTAGACTGTGTGGGGATTTGTTTATTCAGCTTTGTGTATGATAAGTTGGTCCCGGCACAACACAGAGGGAAATACATCATAGCCCTGTTTTACATCCTCATCACTGTTATTAGTGAAATATAATTGTCATTTCATCATTATGTTTACAAATAGAAGCATTTTTATCTTCAGACATCTTATGAGTCAAGAACACTTTAAAGTATTAAATATTTCAAATGTTTCCTGCTGTGAGTCGTTTTTATGTTCTAATAAATAATACATGTCACAATACGTCATTGTGGTTTTGTCAGTGCATGATCACATTTCAGGGTGTGGCTGCTAAGAAACATCTGAGGCTTCAGCAGGCACAGCTATCACACTGGCTCGCTCTTCATGACTTGAGCACACCCCCCTCTGCTGGTGTTAGGCAGAAAGGAATCTCCTCTCCACTTGATTTTGGCTGCAGGGACTCTGGGTACAAGTCCAAGAACACTAATTCAGACCCACAGGAAAGCTTTGCTATTCAACACAGCACAAGCAGGGTTTATTGTGAAGTCTTTTTAATTCACAATGCTGCTGCATGTAAGTGGGGCAAAACATTGCCCAAGTCCCAAAGATCTAAGACGCACCCGCACAGCAGCTGCAGCATGTCTCTGATGGGACTCTGGTTTTATTTTATTTTTTTTTCTCTGTGTGTGTGTGGGATACACAGACCTGACTAGAAATTGCTGAAAATGATCAGTCGGGCATTTTTTTGTCCCAGTGAGGGAGACAAATTTGTGTACAGCTTTTCATCTGGCTTGACAAAGCTTTATTCGTAAATTGGATTTTTTAAAAAAGAAATAGGACATCGCAAAATCAGATTACCTCAGAATATATTATTGTACTCTAAAATATTATATACTATCCGTACATCTCTTCAAAATAAATATGCTTCATTCGGTTTTGTTAATAAAAAGTAAATATTAAGTTTTTTTATCTTTTATTTTATTTCCAGTTTTGATGATCGAGTGACAAAACCTGGAAGGGGATGTGATTTGAAAGCATCTCAGGATGGAAGTGTCAGTGTGTGTAATGTGCTTTAATGAACATGTATTCTTTTGGACAGCTAGAAGCTGATGGATTTTGAAGGTTGTGAGTTTTGACACAATTCCCTGGCCAAAAGACAAACAACCTCCTTGTGGCACTCTCATCAGTTCCATCCTCTCACTGCTCATTGCTCATCCATCTCTGGCATCTGCTGTTACTCATAATCAATAGTGCTGGAATCTGAAGTCTGCCCAAAGCAAACAGATGCCTATTATATAGCAACCACTGAATGCTATTTCTATCATGGTAAAAATATACTGCTTTCTTTCCTTTTAGGTAGTTTGATGTTTCATACTGTCCTACGGAGCATTTGTTACATTTTATTATATTGACTTGGACACATTTTGTTGTTGTACTTTACAGTTTTTAATGTTTACACACATCTGGAAGATTAGACTTTTTTTCATTCTTATAATTCTTTAAATGTCCGGACTCAATTCATTTATGATCTGATACATATTTGTAAGCAATAGGTTTTGAAGTAATGAATGATTCATTGCAATCTCACAGAATCTGTGCCCCAAGGTCCAATACCGCCTTACATAATCTTCAATAAACTTATTACCGACTCAGCAACATCATACCTCTGCAGGGATCCAATTTGCTCTTTTGGCCCTGCTGGCCTTTGATTGATTTTGATAAATGGTTGTGAGCAACAGTTTAATGAATTACACTGGCCAGAATAAATCCAGGATTCCCCTTCAGAGGAGGCTGTTTTATTCTTAGGTATTGACTGGTACACAGCATACCAGCACTTTCAATGTCATGGAGGTCAGTACCTCAAAAGTTCACAGTGGTAGCGTGGTGATTTATCAAAGAGAAAGAGGCCAGAAAAACGATTCAACTTGCTAAAGTTTGGAGTGCATCCCAGTTTTGTTTTATTTTTTTTCATGGAAAAGGAATTTATGAGCACGATTTTGCAAGTACTTCCTCTCACACACTGCAGAAAGGTTGCAAGTAATCAGTGATAGTTTCATAATGGATACAGAGCAGACGTGTTTGTGATGGTACCTGAAACGCTAGAGGAGAAAAATGTCATCTATATCTGGTGCCTGTGGTTTACCTGCAACTATTTCTGCTGCAGGAAACCTCTATGAATCTGAAACTTTATCCTGTGCTGATGAAGATGAATGCATTTGTGCTGAGCCTCATTGGAGGTTTCCAGTATGATGGAGTCAGGCCTGGATCTGTTGAGAGGCGAGGCACAGCGTAGGCAGCAATCCCCTGGCTGGGTATGTGAGAAAGAGACTGGGATGGTATTAAAGATGTGTTAATTGTAGACCATGCATCTTATTCCCTTTGCAAGTTATCTGTCTGGACTGGGGAAGACATCTATGGGTACTGTTAAAAATGCAGACAAATCCAAAGTGATCTAACTTTGCTGAGTGTCATAAAATATCCTCTCATGCTGTTTTATCTCCCACTTTTCCGGCTGCACAGCTTCATTTCCCTTTAACACCAGCATTTCTGTGGCCTCTTTCTTTAGGAGAGTAGATATCTGTTTCAGAGCACCTGCCTGCAGATGAGGCCATGTGCTTTGCGATGGCTTTATTTTGGGTTAGGAGGATTCATGTTTGTGTCAGAAACACAGGATGACCTGTCTCTTCCAGAGAAGTGCTAGTTAATGGGCTGTGCCCTCACTTGTCCAGCAGTCATATATTTGATTCCACTTTCACAGAGGTACTGCCAGCTTGCTGTAGCTCAGGAGGAGACAGGCTTTAAATAAGCATTAGATATTGATTTCATGTTGTATCAGGCTTGGGGATTCTCCCCATGCAGGTGCTCTTTCATTTGCTGTTAAAATCATTTGCAGGAAAGAAACGATTTAATTGCACAATCACTTCTCGTAAATCATGTTTGCTTTGCATCCTTAGCTGAAAGTCAGGTTTTGACTCCCTATTTTACCGCACTGTAATGGGGATCTGAATGAAATCTTTTAAATGAGTTCCAGGAGATTTAACTTGAGTTAATAGTCACTGTTATTGGGGAGGATGATGATGCAAATCATGAACTCCACCCTCATCAATGGTGATTATTGATATTGTGGTTTAAAGCGCAAATTGTCCTGTGTGGGTTGTAAAAACTGTGCTGTTATAGTGTGTGTGTGCACCATTTTTAACTTAAACTTCAACAGATTATCAATCAGATTCTCGTTAAGCCGTAGAAAATGCATATAAGGATAACAGTGATCTGTCGCGTCTGGGTTACAGTAAAAGAACATTTGAACTCTGGTTGTTGTGACAAGGAATATCAGCTTAAAGTGTAAAAAGGCATTCATGTCAGTGGCATTTCACTTTTAATGGATTTCAATCAATAATTGATGGATATATTTCCAGTGGGATACATGGAATAATGAGTTGTTTTGTAAAGGAATTGTACATATGACTGTTTCAGCTGGATGACTTCTTGGTGAATGTCCATAGAAGTGATCATATCTCAGGGCCACTGGATAGTTGTGCAAGATAAATAGAATTATGGAAAAAATAAAAAATTCAGAAAACAGGAAAGAGCCAGTTTCACTTTCAGTTCTTCTGTTTTTATGAAAGCTTTTATTTTATTTTATTTTATTTTATTTTTTTAACTTGTCTTGTCCAGCATCAAAGCAGCCAGAATGGTGGTCTGGTTGCTATACTGTGCTGAGCAAATTTGCTCTGACAGGAAGATCTTCATGTATATAGAGATCCTCTTGATAATCAGAATTCTTTATTTATTCATTTTAATTTTTAGTGAATAGTTTTGCTGGAACAACCGGAAAAAACAGAGAAATATAAAGAGAAAGAGAAAGGGAAAGCTTTTATGAAGAAGCCCCCAGCAGACTTTGATAAACCATTATTATACAGTCAACGTTTTCATGCTGTCAGACATAAAACCGCAAAGTGGGCTTTATGTGTATTATAATTTTTGTTACTTTTGGTAATTCTTTCTTTTTTTTAAATCGAGATATCATGATAAAGTTCTCTAGGAGTGCACTGGGCCCTAAGCAGCAAGTTAGTTTGGTTAAGCTTTGAGCCAACCATGGTTGTCACAGACCGGCTTTAATCTAATATAATAAGTCATAGAAATTGTATTTAGCAAATGTTAGAAATAAAAGCTTTAAGGTGACATTTACTGATGACTCAAATGTTGAAACAACCTGCCTCTCATTTAAGAACAGCTCTATTGATGACATCAACTATTAAGCTAATCAAGGCCATAGTTGTTTTACCAACAGTGAGTACAGGGTAGGTTGACTCCATGAGCTTTTAAACTTGAAAATCTTGAATGTAATGAATGATGCTTCACTGATAATAAATAATAAATACTAATAATAAATACTGAGCAAACAGAAATTATTATGGAGAAACACCAATCACAAACTCAAGAAGCGCTTATCAAGAGAGCTGAAAGCAAGTGGAGGACAATGCAAAACAATGGCTGTGTACTTATACAGATGAGCTGTGCAAGGCAACACAGCTGCATTTATCTGAAATGATGAACAAGAATGTCTTTAAGTCTTGAACTGTTTGCTTTGAAAAGAAATCCAATCCTCCTGAACCAGATGTATTGAACAACAGTTCTTCAGGGCCACTGTCCTGTAGGGTTTGCATGTTTTCCCCTCAATCAGAATAATGGGTCAGCATTCTTGACAACACTTGACAGCAAGCTATTGAGGCCAGACATTTATCACGTGTGTTGGTGAAGGGAAACATCTAAACCAGTGCTAATCACCATGCTATCATGCAGTTCCTGTGTGCATTGTCATAAAAAGAGTGGGAGGAAGCCAGCATACCCAGAGAGAACCCACGCTAACACAAGAACATGCAAACCAGAAAAAATATAATTACACCCAAAAATTTTAGAAAATTATAGAAAAAATGTCTTTTCCTGCAGAAAATGCTCCACAAACAGAAGCTAACATAGCTGCCGTTAAGCATTTCCTAAAGGAAAAGACTGGTCATGCTCAATAATAAACTTTTTTAGGTTTACCAGCTCTGTGACTTTATAATTAAAATGGAAACCTTTACAAATTTCAATCAGGCTTCTGACCTCATCACAGGCAATCAAGGCAAGTTTATTTATTAAAGCACATTTCCTGTGCAAGACAACCCAAAGTGCCTTACATAAAACATTAAAAGCATTACAGATGGTGTATGGAAATTATTCAAAGTAGTAAAATGTGGCAGCAAAGAGTAAGATCATTCATTAAATTAAGTTAGATCAGTTAGATGTTACTGTGCAGGTTTTATCCATAGAAGTGCACAAGAAAAAAAATGTACTGGGATTTGAAGTGTCTACATTTTGTCCCACTCATTTGCTGCATGTTTAGTCTGGACTCTGGTCTGGATCAGCTGACTGGAGTCTGTGAATCTCTGACCTCTGCTCAGTTGAATATATCCCACATATATACTGGGTATGAAATGTTCTGTAGGCCTATATAGGGCTTTAATATCTACTCTGACTGACTGGAAACCAGTTTAAAGATTTAAATCTCCAGCAGCAGCATCTGGATGAGCTGCAGATGTTTTATGATGGTTACATCCAGATGCTGGAGATGAATACATGGATGAGTTTCTGCTGGTCTTTCTGAAAAACTGAATTTTAATTCTGTTGATGTCTCTGAGGGGTGAAAAACCTCTTAGTGGAGCTTTGATCTGGCTGCTAAAAGTCAGATCAGAGTCGGATCATCACTCCAAGGTTACAAACCTGGTTGGAGGTTTTTAGCACCCATATCTCTATGCATCTCATGTACAAAGCCCTGTGTGGATTTCATCCTAAAAGATTACTTAAATATTAAAAAGTACTCACACCCTAAAAATATTCAGATGGATGAATCTTTTTGTACATCTTTAACAGTATTCACAAAGCTTGTCGTCCAAGTTGTGTCTTTATTTACAATTAATTGCTGGGATAGGCTCCAGCTACCCATGACCCTGAATTGAATGAAGCGGTATGGAAAATGAATGAGCTGTATCCAGATGTCAATTCCTCCAGTAAAGAGGAACAAGTTCTAAAGAATCAGAAAGTTGTGAAGCAGTAAAATGCTTCTTCTGAAACTAATATCTTTGTTGCTCTGGGCGATAAGAGACTATTCAACAGATATATTGTTTTGAAAGTTAATTGGCCAATAAACCAGTTATCAGATTTTTCTGCCAAAAACTGTATCAGAAAAAAAATCTACATCAGTCAGGCGAGTACAGACTGCTGAATTCAAAATGAATTAAAAAGAGGCGCACACATCTAAGACATTTGAGGAACAAGGGACATTAGTCTGACCGAAATGAACTGGATCCCAAAGACAAGTTGGACCAAAGACAGATCATTCCTGTGGTAACTTATATCAAGAGTTTTGTTCATAAGTGATTTATCTAACGCTCTGTTGCATTGTGTCATGAATGGGGAGAGCATGGAGGAGAAGTGGAGGTTGTGCGGACCCAAAGGCAACCAGGAGACGAGATGCAGGGAATCAGGTTTAATCCAAAAGAGGACGTAATAGATTAACACAAACTGGATTCTAGTTGGTTAGCACAGTGGCCTCACAGCAAGAAGGTTGCCAGTTTGAGCCTCGGTGTGGGCAGGACTCCAGCCGGGAACCTTTCTGTGTGGAGTTTGCATGTTCTCCCCGTGTTAGCGTGGGTTCTCTCCGTGTACTTCGGCTTCCTCCCACAATCCAAAGACATGAACCTTGGGGATAGGCTGATTGGAGACTCTAAAATGCCCATAGGAAACATGTCGGTTTACATAGAAAATAAAAAAGGATTTTTATTATTCATGGCAAAATATATGAAGAAAAATTAAGTTAGATGGGTTTTAGTTTTGTTACTTAGCTCAGATGTGTGACTTTGTTTTTTACCTAGTCCATTGTGCCGTCAGATACTTTGCAGGAACATATTTAGGTTTATACTTAGTAGTCTGTCATTTCCTGTTTACAGAGGTTTGGTGAGGCATGGACCTTCTCAAGCCGGGTTGAAAGTATAAGTGGGAGTACGCACAAAATCTGTTTTTATCTGTCTTTCCTGTCTTTTTACCAACTCAAGAAAATCAACAGATTATTAAGTTTTGTCCCCTGATATTTAAGATTTAACTTGAAATATAATTTTTTTTTATTAATTTCATGGTCTGCAAACAGAATACAGAATGTGGACAACAACACAAAATGCATTCTATTTAGTGCAAAGGATTGTGGGTAAATAGAACAAAACATTCATGTGTTTGGGTTAATAGGCAGCTTTTTGGTAACAACACCCTGCAGTTTGACATGATAATTTGAGAAAGTTCTGATTAAAACAGCATCGGATTTGATGCAGTTCCATGTTTAGCTGCTATTTACTGGAAACCAGAAAGTTTTTCTGCATTGACCAGTGGAGGAACAAACTGTTTCTTCATTGTGTTTCTCATCTTCTCCTTCACTGAAGACCACCTCTGGCAGAAAACGGGACAAAATATTTAAAAAGTCTGAATCCCTTAAGTAGGGATGCATAAACGCTTAGCCCAGAAAAATGTTGCTCCCCAAAAAGATGTGAGTTATCAATCAGAGGAAGTTTAGCAGATCCTATAGTGTGAATGCAGTCCTAAACTGAGGGACATCCCATAATGCTGTGACATTTCCTTCCCTTTTCTCTGCCCTTTAAGTTCCATGTAAACATCTTTAACATGTATTTCTCTCTATCAGTATGTGTCCACGGTGATGGTTTGCGGTTTTTATTTTTGGTGAAAGCAGATGAACATCCTCCCTGAGTCGAGAACTAACGGAGGATTTTCCTTCCTGTTAAAAGGTATTTTTTAAAGCACCTGAACTATAGTTACGTTTCAGTGTAGTCATTCTAGCTCTCCTACCTCAGCCTCACAACTCTGTTTAGGGAATAAGGGATAGATAACGACTGGAAAGGTGGATATCTTTCTCCACGCATTGTTTAGCATGACTAACGACAAGATCACAATAAAATATCTTGTGTGTGTAAAATGCCCTGAGATGACTTTTGTGTATTGGAACTATACAAATAAAACTGAATTGCATTGTGTTCCTTCACTTTACGACCTTTTATGTACTTTTTAATGTTTCTTGTGAATCCTGGTGTAATAACTTTAATGTTTTATCTAAAGTACTTTGAATTGTTTTGTGCACAAACTGCACTGTTCGCAAATAAACATGCAAAAAAAACACGCTTTGCTTTTACCTGAGCAGATTTAGAGACAGAAAGAGAAGAACAACAAACCTGGTAGAGAAAAAAATAAGGAAGCAGGTGACAATTTTGACACAAAGATTAGGATAATAATTGGGCAAACCCATTGTTTATTTTACACGCTTGATGGAGGACTACAATGACTTTAGTTTGCAAAGCAACATATTGGTATTATGTTCTGGGTAATGAAATCTTGCTTTTTTATTGTATTGTTTCATACATGTGTAGAAAAAACATGGCAGCACACCACTTTGAGGTTTGTGCAGAACAGTATAAAAACACATTAAAAACTTAATAACAGTAATGAATTTGCATTACAACCATTTTTTAATTCAATTTAATGTGATTATACAAAAGGGATTAACATAAAGGCAACCAGAAAGAGTCTCTAATGGGAGTGAGTTGTGGTTTGCAGCCTTATTATTCTGCAGGGTTGTGACTCAATAATAATGACCTTAAACTTTGGCATATCTTCTTCACGTACATTTTAAAATGAAGATAAAGATGCAAGACTAATACTAAAACTTTTTTTAACCCATAAGAGCCCAGCGTGACATTTATGAGACATTTACTTTCTCAAACATTTTGCATGAGGTCGGAACAGTAACCTTTCTGTGTGGAGTTTGCATGTTCTCTCTGTGTTAGCATGTGTTCTCTCCGTGTTAGCGTTAGTGTGGGTTCTCCCCGTGTTAGCGTGGATTCTCTCCGTGTTAGCGTGGATTCTCCCAGTGTTAGCGTGGGTTCTCTCCATCTTAGCGTGGGTTCTCTCTCCATGTTAGCGTGGGTTCTCTCCATGTTGGCGTGGTTTCTCTTCATGTTAGCGTGGTTTCTCTTCATGTTAGCGTGGGTTCTCTCCGTGTTAGGGAGGGTTCTCTCCGTGTTAGCGTGGGTTTTCTCCGTGTTAGCGTAAGTTCTCTCCGTGTTAGTGTGGGTTTTCTCCGTGTTAGCGTGGGTTCTCTCCATGTTAGCATGGGTTCTCCCCGTGTTAGCGTGGGTTCTTTCCGTGTTACTGTGGGTTCTCTCCGGGTTCTCCAGCTTCCTTCCACAGTCCAAAGACATGCACATTTGGGATAGAGTGATTGGAGACTTTAAATTGCCCATAGGAGTGAGTGTGCATGTTTGTCCATGCGTGTTGCCCTGTGATGGACTGGTGACATGTCCAGGCTGTACCCTTCCTCTCGCCTGATGTCACTTGGGATTCGCTCCAGCTCCCCCATGACCCCATTTTTGGAATAAATGGCAGAAAATGGATGGATGGATTGACAATGTTATTTTTGTCTTCCAGAGAGGTGAAGAGTATACAATAAAAAACTTGACAAACCTCATTATGATAATTAATAAATATTGCAAAAAAATGTATACAGTTTAAATTGTTTCAATTGTTAAAAGGGACAAATAAAGACCTTATTTCCAAAAAGTGAAACGTTTCTTAACATTTGTTCACGCGTTGGTGCTTTAAAGTTTTGGTATTATTCTAAGAATGTATTATTAAAATTATTTGTCTAAATAGTTTTTTAACATAAAGTCTTAAACTGAGACAAAAGTGAAAAACTAATACTAGACTTTATACTCATTTAGGAAAACCTTGCAATAATCCTATCAGGCCTTAATGTTTCTGTCATCCGCCAACAAAAGACGCTTTCATTACTGTACTGTAGAACAGTGTTAGAGTAATACTTTCTGAACATTTTTCTGATTAAGAACTTTTCTTGGAGTTAAAGCCTAATGATTTTCAAATAAACCCATGAACACCTTTTCCCTGTTTAAGACTTCATGAAAAGATTTAAGGAATTTGTTCCATACAGCACATCATCCAAATACTGAGAGAACAAAAATCTAAGGCATTGAGCTTCAGAGTGATGCAGCATGGTCTATCCCTTGTGAATTCAAAGTTGGAAGTTACAGCGAAGTAAGTGCCGAAGGGAACTCTTCCCTACCGCATTGCAGCAGCCTGTGCATGTCATTATCTCATCCTCTGTAAAACACATGTTTGAAATAAGGAAAAAAAAACTTTACAACATTAAACAACAAAAATGTGACATTTAAGAGCATTTTTTTTGGCATTCTTATAACACACAAAGTTTTGTTTAGCAACAATGTTAAAATCAACATCTTGTACCAGCCTCCTCATTTAGAAAATATTAGTGCTGACTGTGAAAAAAATTCTATTGTAACACTCAGTGCATAATGCAAAGAACAAACTATGCCCTCAAGTAACTGGTTACCATGGTGATGGCTTCATAAATTACAAATACAGAAATTTAAGTAACTTTATACCAGCAATGATCATAGCAGGAGAATTGACCTAACAAGAAAACAAGATGAAAACCAGTAGAAATATTTTAAAACACCAACAGTTTAATCATCAAAAAGATATTTGTTGTTCTGCATCTTCTGTTCCTAAACTGTGGAGCAAGGGTTAGCAAAAAGAGGATGTTGCAAAAGGCAAAACATGCAGGTTTTTAGTAACATTTCAATACAAAGCAACATGCTGAGAGATCAGAATATAATAAATTGAATTAAAAATTGAGGGCAGAAACAGGAGTCAGTGTTTAAGTCAAACTTTCATAAATAATTCAAAATAAAGGGATTTCACAGCAACACTGTAAATTTAACATTCTGTTTAATACAATATAAAATAATCTAGTTGTTAGTCATAATAATCTTAAATAGCCATGTAGACTTTGGAGGGCAAGATTCTGAATTATTCAAAGTACTTGAGTTAAATAAGCATACATAAAATATTTGGAATATAGTGATGGTGGGGGAGAAGGTTTTTCCTCAGGACCTCACTTTCAATAACAATAACTTAAAAAATGTGTATTTAACAATAACTTCTAACTGTATGAAACTACTTTTAGCAGCTTAGCAATAGTTAAAAATCCCTGGTTCTAATTTAGTCATTTTCAGACTATGATCCATAATTTAATTTAAACTCAAATGTTTGGATTAATTTGAGAAAAATCCAAATTAAATAAATAAATAAATTCTATTGTTATGTTTATTATTCCACATGTCCAGGTTGAAATGTTTCATACCCTCTCTTAATTTGTTTTTTTTTTATTATTATTATTTGCTTTCTTTGCATTTAGGAAAAATAGTAAATAATGAATTGGAAGTTATTCACAGCTGAGAGTATAGCAAGGTGTTTTGATAAATGTGTTGCCATGAAAACTTTATCTGAGAAAGGGGTCTCTCAGAAAATAACTTCATAATACTTCTACTGATGTGCCCTCTTTTGTCTAAGTCAAATCTGGTCACCCATCCATAGTAACACCAAAACAGCTGAAAATAAGGGAGTGAGTGACTGGATGAAAGTGAAATGCTGTATTAAAGGAGATGTATCCTGCTTTTAAATTCTTCCTTTTAACACGTAAATCAATGCTTTGGTCTGAATTCCTGCTTATTCTCGCTCCACACACACCTCATAACCCTGTTGTGAGGTGCGTCTTGAGGGCGACTCGTTTTGGTGCCGTCTCTTTAAATGTGAATGAGGCATGTTAAGCCCCGCCCCCCTGCAGGTCACAGGAAGTTCCACTCTACCCTGTTCCACCATGTTTGTAGCTTGATAGCAGCGATATGCTAATCTGCTGCAGAGGAAAGTTTTATTGGTAAGTTAACTATAAATGTAACCGTATCAGATTCACAAATTTTATTACCTGGAAGTCCACAACCTTTTTTTGGACACACAGCAAATACTGTGATGTAATAGATAGAATTAAACAGACTGAAAAATATGACCACAAAGAATATAAACATATCAGGAGTTAACTTACATTTTATGCATTACTAAACACTTAAAAGTGCACAAAAACATGTATTTAAGGCCTAAAAAAGGGATTTGCATGATATGTCTCCTTTAAATCTTATACCTGCATCAAATAAAATGACGATGCATGAACCTTTTCCTTGGTCCAGCTCCAATGAATAAAACAACTTTTCACAATCAGTGCTGGAATCCAACTGGTAGTCATTACTTCCACAGTAACCAAGTGGGTTCCCTATGAAATTTCTAATGTTTATTTATTTATTTTTATTCCACAAGTCAAAAGTAAATATATGTTTTTAGGATAGCAAGGCATCCGAGTCAAACCACACAAACCCTTAATGACATCATCAACAAATGTCTGAGTCTAGATCTGGCCTATACACATCCTCCAAAGCGGCATGTGTTTAAAGTGAAGAAAGGGGAGCACATTCTGGTCTTAAAAGATGATTATTTTAATATGGACATTCACAAAGATGGAGCACTACTGTTCAAATCTCCCTCCTGGCTGTGATGCTAAAGAGCTAACCACTACTCCACCGTGCTGAGATCACAATCACAAACTAAACCAGTGAATGAAAATTCTAAATAAAGCAGAATTTGCAGTTTGATAAATACCCAACTAACCAATGAAGGAGCCTTGATAGTCTGGTTTGTCGTACTGTGCAGACTGCTCAGGTAAGGACACTCCTGAATTCTAACATGAAACTATTAGTTCATATACTAGGCTATTTGAAAAGCCAGCTAACTCTTCCAGAATATTATTACAAAGTATTTAATTTTCTATTTATATATTGCAACTTATTACTTTTTATAAGCAGACATTTAGTTTGTGAAAGGCATACAGCATTGTAAAATTAACTGAATGCTGTAATGAATGTTATTACTTCTATGAGTAATTTTAAAAAAGTTAAAGTTAAAAAAACGTTCACTTTAACAGAACCTAAAATTAATTTGCATCTTTGCTTGATCATAATAGTGAATAATGAATTAAGATGAAACGTAATAGAATTAATTACTAACGGTAAAATGATTTATACCAATGTCAGGCAGGTGAACATATAACATGTCTGTTTCCTGTGAGGAAAAACTGGTGTCTGCAATTGTGTTTAAACAGGTTTTTTTTTTTTTTCTAAACATTTAGGTTCTTAAAAATGAAACAGTGTGAACTCACCACTCATTAACAAAAACATCATGTTTACCTGCTATCTTTTCGCTCATTAAATGGATTACTGGAAAAAGTGTCCTGCAGGGTGTCCCGCTGGCATTACCTATAGCACTTTCTATTTTTCATTTTTCAGACAACAATATTTTCCCCATTTCACATTTGGTTGTGAGGAAGATTCTGACACAATCCTCAAACTGCTTAATGAATCCAAAGGATCTGCAGGGCATGTTAAAAGCACATTCTCTACAGCTATTGCTCTCCGGTCAGCTCCTTTGCTTATAATTTCAGCCTTTCTAATGTACTCTGGGGCTCTGTATGACCAACCTGACCTGACAGAAGCCATTTGATCCTTTCAACTGTCCCTGTGGAGCCACAACAACTAATCCTGTTTAGACAGCGACAGTCCTTTTAGCTTATTTATGCTGCAGGAAAAATAACTATTTATACTATTTGTTAGGTTTACTTGTCAACAGAAAATTGGCAGTTTTGGGAGAGAAACAGTAAAATGAATATGGACGTGATCATGGCTGTTTCTGTTGTGTGCTAGTCAGCCAGCCACACCCACTGAAGTGCCTTCGGTTAAAATCTCAACAGTCAAACCTCAAGAGAGTGTGTGAACATGGTAGATTAAGCAAAGTGCTTACTGGAATATGTGTGAGGTTTACAGAGAAACTGTCACCTGTGCAGTAAATGGGTTTGATTTTTACTAGAAGTAAATGCATGCTACATACTGGTGGTTAGTCTTTTATAATGGCTTTTAAGCATGTGCATGCATTTGTTATTGTTTAGGATTTCATGATGGGTGTACTTCATAATTTCATAGCTAAGTAACAGAGTTAATGCTCCCTTTCTGAATCTGAAAGCTATTATCAACCACTAAACACTTAGATTTGTCATGAGGGAGTGCTAAAGCAAGACCTCACACTTCAGAGCAGGCTAGCTGCCATGGGGTGCACAAAAATAGCATCGAGTTACATGATTGTTTGCCACCATTCTGCAGCACACACCTGTCAGCGTTTTCTACATGAAGCCACCCTTAATCAGGTTCAACCTACTGCTTTGGTCACAGGCTGTCACAAGTTGTATTGAGTGTCTATGAAATATAAAACATGGGGGTTTTACTAAAATAAGCCTGTCAGCTGTCAGGAATTGTGGAGAGTATAGGAAATAAAAAGTAGAATTTGCTTATTACTGTGAGCCTTAAAGGAAAATAAATGACAAACACAACTCATTAAAGACCACCATGGGTGAAAATAGATTTTAACTCTGTTAATGGTCCATATGGTATGTTATCAGGGACAAAACAAATTTTCAGTACCACAAATAAGCAAATCTGGTTGAAAAATAAACAGAATGGTTTCAATACAAAGATCCATTCATTTTTTTAAATTGCAAACAATTCATGTGGAAATTAAATGAGTCAATATAGCAAATTACCGACACTGGTAAATCCTCAGGACCCACTGTCCTGCATGTTTTGGGTTTGTCCCTATTCTAAAATACCTGATTCAGATTTACAAACTTCCTCAAAAGGTTATTTACAAGCCTATTAATGAATCTTACACTTCACTCAGGTGTGTTGAAAGCAGGGTTGAATAAAAAACATGGAGGGCATTGGGTCCCGAGGACCAGAACTGAGAAACACTGGTTTAGCACATTTGAAAATGCTGAGGTGGAGAAAGACTGGAGTAAGCCTAGAGGTAGAATTAGCAACAGAATTACCACTAATTCATTTTTACAAATAAAGTTTATTCTTCCTGTTAAAAAGATCTTATGAATAACTTAAAACACACCTTAAAGGAGATACTTGATGCTTAAACTGGGACATTTTCTGGGTTCCCAATTTAATGTCTGTGACAGGATTTGGGGAAAACAGTTTTTCTGTTAACATCTTCTTTAAAATATATAATAATCGTTTAGCATATGTGTGTAGCCATTCCCGCTACTGTAGCACCACAAATGCACCATATGGCATTGCTGAGTGGAATGAAGGGGATAAGGAACACAAGGTTAGTATGTTCTCTGTTACTCTGTATGCAAGCATTAGTAACTTAAATTTGATGTGGGCAGCCATGTCTATTTTAATTTACCACAGACCAAATGATAATTTGAACGCAGTTCACTGCAAAAAGGGAGACCAGTTAAAAGGAGAGTGTTGAAAATGACTTGGGCAATAACAATGGTCTATCTACAGCTGGGCGGCACACTGCGCCTTAGCTCTCTTTTGTTGTTCAAAGCAAAGTGACAAGATGCAACATGGTTCAAGAACAACACTGAACAATACCAAACAATAACATAATCCACAAGCATTTTTATTCTTGATAGCAACAGATGCCTGCATTAATGTGCAAAGGTCAGAGAGACTGAAGACTGCACTGTGCCTGAGATCTCATTTCAATAAGTGTAGACAGCAGGGCAGCATGATTTACAGGCAGCAGAAAAGTTCAGCAAGAGGAAAACAGATAATTGTTTTGCACCTCTTTCTGGCTTGGTGGTATCTATAAGAGAGATTGGGCTGGAGAGTAGAGAGGCTCTGGTTTAACTTGAGTCAGTTCTTATGCAAGAGGAAGTAGACCTTTTTGCAGACCACTTGTTTATATCACACCAGATTTAATCAGTCACTACCTTTTGATTGGTTTTGTGTTAATTTAAGCTTTTTTAAATAGATGTGTTACCTGAGCATCTTTCCCTGCTGTCGGAAACATATCCAAGAAGTAAGAAGATCCTGATATTTATGAGTTAACTTGTTAAAGCTGAATATAATGAATATAGAAACTGAATATAGAAAGGAAACTTACATGGTGGATGTTCCACTTTCAAGACATTGATAATATTTACCATCTTTCAGCTGCCTTTTTAATACTCATTTTCAAACTACATGCTCTAAATGCACCCTAACACGTTTTTTTCCCCCTTAAAACCCAAAAGTATCTACAGCAAAGCAATGCTGCAGGTCACAGATACTTAAACTGTTGCTGCACCACACCGCCATGAAGCGCAACTGGAATGCATCAACTTCAACATTGCCAGCATACTGAACACGTTATGTTTTATAAACCATCCTGAGATGCAGCGATATGTATCTAATACTTTCCAAGCACTAACACATTTATTATCTATTCTGAAAACAGTTGCAGCCAGTGTAAGATCTCTGCCTTACTATACCCTTTACGTGCCATCTAGATGTGAAGCACTGTAAGACTGAGGGCTGAAGAAGCAGAGTGGCCACTGACATCAGTCTCCTGCACCACTTTGAATTGTGAACTCAAATTGAATTTGTGACACTGGGGTGAGCATGAAAACTAAAATATGTGCAATTTAGCTTTCATTTTAATGGTATCAAAATAAGCATTTTTAAGGTGAAATAAGATGCAGTTTGGATGACTTACTGATAATTGTATTTGCATTAAATAATGCAGAAATTACCTTGGAATGAAAAAGCATTTCTGTTGTTGCATTTTAATGTTAATTTGAATAATCACACAATTTTTGGCAATCTTGTTCTAAAAAAATTAAATGTCGTCAGGATTGTGCCAACATTATGTGTGCCCCTGTCGTGCTATACTCATTTCCTATGATGGATCTCGCAACTAGTCGGGTTCATTTAAAGCAGTTCAGTAAATTTGAGGCTTTCAGATGTTGATTCAGTTAAATTTAGAAAACTTCCCTTGCTGTTAAATTTAATGAGCAGATCATTGGATTGGCATCTAAGCAAAATAGCTGCAAATATATATTTTTATGAATGATGGATGAAATGGACTGTAACTAAAAATTAAAACTTAATACAAATATCCTTTTAGTGAGCCATCTGTTCATTCTGTTAAATTCCTCTGGTCCACCAAATAGTAGAAAAAGTTAAAAGCTAAGTTCAGAAAATAATTTACCTGTGGTACGACAAACGGTTCCTAAAACAAAAGTCTGAAATCTTACTCCAAACCATTGTTTCTAATAAAGTATTAAGAAACTTGGTATTAAAAAACTTTTTTGTCTGACCTCAGGGGGGTTGGGAGTGAGTCAGAGATAGGAGTGTGTGTGTGTGTGTTGTGTTGTGTGCTGTAAGGAAAAAGAATGAGAGTTGTGAACCCATGAACAGTTCATCTTCTCAGCCATGATAGGAGTGACCTTCAGAGCTGACAGGGTTTGTGTCTCGTTGTAGGGGAGTGGGAAGATGAGTTAAAGACTATCTATCCACAATGAAGTGGACATGATGTAAAATCTACATTTTTAGCATTTAAATATACACTTTTGTGCATTTTTGAGTTTAGGAAAGCATAAAATGCAAATTTATTTCCTACTGATGATGCGCAAATATCTTTATATTCTTTTTGGTCATATTTGTCTGTTTAACTGTCTTTAGTATCTTTTGTTCTTATTATTCATTATGGCACAGCATTTGCTGTGGGTCTGCCAAATAAGGTCATGGACCTCTGGGTAACCATTTTTGTGAAGCCACCTTTTTTTTCTCAAAAGAATTTTGTAAAGAAAATTGAGTCATGTCGAAGTTGCCAGCATCAGATTCCCTTTGAAAAGCGTGATTGTATTTCTTCTCTGCAGGTAGATTAGCATATTGCTGCTATAAGCTACAAACATGGCCTAATCGGATATAAAAGAATGATAAATATTCCCTTTAAATTCCACAGGAGAACTTCTTGTCCTGTTTCAAGGCCGGTAAGGAGCCAGATTTAGATAACAGACTCATTGTTTGGGTCAGGCTGGCACGTTTCCCATCTTGAGTTTGCATGATCTCCCGTGATTCCAAATCCATTTTCTGGAGCCCCAGTAAGATAGCCAGTGGGGGAAAGGAGGCCATCCAGCTTATGGTTCTGCTCATTCAGAGTCCAGATCTCACTTGCTGAGTTCCTCCGCAGCAGTCTGAGAAGTTTGCGAATCACCAGGAACCTGCTAACAGACAAACAGCAGGACTCCAGTTAGCATAAATCCAATGGTGCAAATGTCTTCCACGTCATTGATGGACAGTAATGGCAGACACACAACCTTCCACTTGCTCCAGGAATCCATGACATAGCCTACCCAGCCATATATGTTCTGTCGGGACATGCAGGCTCGTCTTTTACCTGCTCTTCGGGTTGAAAAAATTGGATCAATTGCATTCAAAGACCAGCTTACCAAATCCATTGTGTTAGGTTGTATTTTAGGAAGAAGGCAGAAAGAGGCTCCTAAACATAGAATGACACACAGGTTTTGCAGAAAGGGTGCACTTCAGTCATCCTGATCCCATACTGTCAATATCTGTTATGTTGTGCAATCTTGGGTGGGCTGTACTGAAATCCTTTTTGTTGTGCTGTTTCGCGGGCTCAATGACAATAAAGTCTCTCATCCCCATATGTTATATACACAAGGATGTAAATAAATGACCAAACAAGACAAAAAAAGTGTTATTTTGTAATATAGCTGATTTAGTAGAGTGAGTGAACACATTTACAAGTTACATTCTTTAAAAGCAACTGAAGAAAATTCATCCTGTGTACCTGGTAAGCACATAAATGACAAAATAATGATTAGGTTAATCCTTGATTGTTGGAATGGAGCTGAGAAAACCTCATTGAACACACCTTTAAAGCTGAAAGGACTTGGATTTAAACAGCACTTTTTCCAGTGCCTTAGACTTGTGATTTAAGACTTGTGAACAATCTTTCATCATAAAAGCTAATATAAAAGATTTATGTTGTATATTTATGTAACATTAAGCATATAACAAGTGTTAGCTTGTTGCTAGATTTGTGCTAAAACAATGTTGTTGCCATCAGATTGGCTTCATTGAATGTGTTTAGACAAAGAATGAGACATTTAATAGATCACAATAAACATAAACTGGTGCAATTATAGAGTAAGACTTTGGGCCAAAAACACAGTTTTACTGGGTGTGTTTATGACAAAAGTGTAGCTGTTGCTGATTTAGGAATGTGAGGAACACATTTAGTGAATCTAAACCAGTTAAATTACTGAGGTGTAAATTCCATGTTTTTAAGCTGTGTGTTTCCTGCTTGTAAAGCA
>JBAMIG010000001.1:24952033-24968351 GCA_037177335.1 Kiunga ballochi
CCCCTCCCCCCTTCCTCTCTCTCTCTTTCTCTCAAAAGACTGATTTATTTCATGGGAGGGTTTATTTGTTTACTTATTTTACAGCACACACACTCTCTAACTTTTTAATTTAATTTCCTAGAAAGACCACCTCGAATGTGGAATTCTCTGTCAAACCAGTGAAGAGATGCAGCTCTTCCAAATGCTTCTAGTTATTAAATACTACTACTAAAAAAATCAGCACTCATCACTCAAGTTTGACCATTTTTACATGAGTTAACAGGGAAAGAAAATACTTAAAAATCCTACTGATTGTTTGCAAATCCCACATTGGTTTGGTTCCTAATGCACCTGCTAGAGAACATAAACTTAGCAGAACTCTTTGATCCAAGAATTCAGGGAAACATGGGGAAGCAATTAGTTGTTGTGCTGTAAACAAGTGGAACAAACTTGGAAGTAGTCTTTTTTATTACCAGGTTATTATTTTATTACTTTTTACAAACATGTGTTAGTCTATTTATTTATTTATTTTTGCAGTCCATCTGTTGCCCTCTCTTTGTCTGTGTCCCCTTCACAGCCTATGTCAAACGACCACAGTTGCTGACACTTGGAGTTATTTTGTCTTGTCCACAGTACTGTGTGCATGTGGAAAGTTCACCTGTCACAAATGTAGAAAGGACTCACCTTGGGTTTGTGAAAAATGCTGAAATGAACAGTTGTGGTCCAACAGGCTTACTTCACTGAAGTTATATTGTTGGTTTGTCATTTTCTAAACTGAAAAGATTTTTTTTTAAAAGATAAGATAAGATAAGATAAGGCTTATTTGTTCCTCAGTGCGCAATGTAGTGTTACTGAGAAACTTATCGGCCGTTTAGCCCTTCACTATTTTCATCCTCATATTCTCTATAAGGATAAAAGGTAGCCCTGCTCAAATGACAGCAGAAACAACACATTTCATGCTAGAAGGATCATATGTGTGGCCTAATAAAATATAATGTTGAACACTTGATCTTGAAATCTGGCTCTTTTGCCTTTCGCTGGCCAATCAGAGCGGACAGAGCGCGGACCCCCACACCACCACCCAGCAGGGTCAATCCACACCCAGGTGCACCAGATGTCTGCATCAGGAACCAGCCCCCCCACCCACATGCACTCGCTTGCACATACCCACACACACCCTACCTTACCTTCCCCCACACAAACACACATCCACACACATGCTCCCCCTCAATTTCCCCACAAACACACCGACAAACTAACCTATCCTCCTCTTCTCCTCATACACATCCCACCCATCTCCTCCTCCATGCTCACCCATCAACATATTCTCCCCAAACAACCTTTCACGATTCTGTTCCTACAATGTGTTGTGCACTTCTGGTACCTTGACGAAGATGAACGGGAATCCAAAATAGAATATTATGTGCCAGGATTAGAACAACTTGCTCCTTTTATTCACGATGACTCATGATATTATGAGTAAAACCGCAATAAAGAAAATGTATGTCACTACTGTAGCAAGATTTTTTCTTTTAATATTGTCAGGGAATCAGCAGGCATGCTGGGAAAATCACAAATGCACAACACGCTACTTTATTATACAAATTATATCAAAAACTAGGCAGTATCATCAGCATTCAACATATTACTGCAGTGTGCGGACTGCATCCCAGGTGTTTCTTTGGTACGTACCTGGGATGCAGTCCAAGAGAAGACATCAGCCAGTAGGGGGCGTAAGCATTCCCTGCTATCTGGGAAAAAAAAAAATGCTAAAGAAGCACAAAAGACTTGTCACAACGACATTATGTGATGCTTCTGATGAAGAATACAGGAAGTACCCAAAACATTTCAATCAGGTAAACAAGCTAACTCTCTAACAAAAGGAATGCTAACTGTAATATATTGAAGCAAAAAAAAAACAAAAAACAATAAAATTATCTCATTTGATGGTCAGTGTTGCTATGTCACATGATGTGATCGCTCCATTGCACACTGAGCTGGGTAGTGGGGTTTCTTATAGTTTATTAAGACATTTTTCAAGGCTGAATGTTTTAATTTAGTGGCATACCTGGACTTTGCTCTACCTTCCAACTTTTTTAAGTAATCATGTGTCCTCAAAATAAATCAGACTGCAATAAATCACGTTTTGGAATGCAGGGGTCTTATGAACCACGCCACAACCCTCGGCCGTATGTTGCTAATGAAGTCACATGATCAGTGACGTCAGTCCCTCCTCTTCCATCAGCTACCCAGTTCCTCCTACCTCCATCATCTCATGGGACTGATACGATATGGGATAATATGTCACCAGAAACACTAACAAACCCAACACTGTTGAAGGAAGAAACAATGTTTTGGACTATTTTCCCCCAAATGTATGTAAGCATACAGGTGCTGTTTGTTAGTTTAGTTTTCTTCCTCTAAATACAAATATATCTATGGTTCAGACCTGCAGCAAGAACAGTTGTACACTTTTAAAGGTCTCACTTTATTTAATCTATTAGTAGTTTAATTGTTGAACACTACACACAAAAAAATGTTAAATCCCACAAGTGCTGTTGTGATGTAATTGACACAATGTTAACTAGGCTAAATATACAATAGTTATGGCACTTTATTTTATATTCTCTTTACATGTTAGTTGAGATCAAGAGACAGCTTTAGGTAGCATATTTATATCCAACAATTTTTATTCTTTGCACAGCAAAGAATGTATTCATTGCTAATGAAACATTTCTGTCAAGTTTGATTAATTTCTTTCTTAATCACCCATTTACTTAAGACACTAGCACAAAACACACATCTCCTGTGGGTGCCCCACCCACTGTATTATGGCAGTGGCGGATGTCCTTTTATTTTAATTTCTGAAAGGTGGCAACCCTGATAATCTTGAGTGCACCCCTTCTTTAAGTTAAGTGAACAATAGTTTTTAATTGTGGTGTCCTGTGCATCAAAAGCCATTATTTTCTAAACAAAGGAGGTATTAAAAACTAGTTTGAATACATTTAGCCTAACTGCTTTTTAGAGTCCAATTATTTTAATAAAAAAAATGTTATTCCTTGTTTTCTTTCTTTTACAATTGCAGAAATTTCAGCTAATAGGTTTGCACTACAGTACATAAATATGGTTTAACATTAATTCAGTAATGTACTGCAGCATTGCTAATGGTTTTATGAACAGACTACCCTGTTATCCATAGATTCAGTACAAATACCAGTAATAAGCTGTGTATGAATGCTGTGTGCTGAGATGTACTTCAAGGACGACTAATAGGAAAAACTTCATAATAATATGAGGGCAGAAAAACCCAAAGTAATTGGCTCTAAAGGCTGTAGAGTGACTCAGTGCAGGTGACCCAGTCCTCTATAGATGCTGGAAAACAGTCCAAATAAAAGATTAGATATTATATTTAACATTGTAGGTTGTGTACATTGTTACAATGTTTTAGACTGAAAAGCAAAAAAGTAATAGTTACATTTAATATATATATATATATATATATATATATATATATATATATTTACTTAAGTGTCTAAAAGTGAACATTTTTGCAGGATTTTGATGCATTATGTAAATTTTGTTTTTATGTGCATCATTTGATTCAATTTGGAAGTGTTTATGATATGGTGTGGCATAAATAGCCTATATAATCTTTTCCTCAGAAGAAACTGTTTGCAATCATCAGAAGTTGAACTTACAAATCTGATGACATATTTTATGCTAACTGTGAGTTCTGCCAAAGTCCATGCAAATGAAATGCAAAGTTAAATTGACTGCCTAACAAATCATCGTCTGCACATCTCCTTTTCAAACCTTTGTGCCATTTCAAATGACTTCACGCATCACATTTTGTGAAAATTATTTTTCTCTGCAGAGATCTCAGTGACTCATCTCTGCATCTATTCACCTTGAACTGTTGGGGAAAAAAAGAGTTTGAATTGAGGTTCTTTAATGTTCATTCACCCATCAGCTAAAAAAAGAAAAAGCAGCTGTAGGAATAATCCACACAAGGTTATCAGCTCAAATACTGTCCATTAAAGACAGAGGAAAACAGAAATGTGTTTTGAAAATCATAATCCTCAGCTAAAAATACAAATAAGTAACAAAAATACAATGTGTATTAATTGTGTTTCTTCACACATCTCGGAACAACTACAATATTCTGCAGTTAACATAGCAAACAAACTCAAACTGGTTAAACAGTAAATTACAAGCACACTGCGGAGTTTATATATATTTGGTCATCTTTCAGCAACAGAAGACACAAGCATTGTTTTATGTGCTCTTCGGCCTTCCAGCAACACTTAAGCTAGCTACTTCAGCTAGCCAAACCAACCTATGATATGAAATTGTCACACATTTATCTTAGCTGCATCCTACCTGGGAATGTGTGCTGCCAGACAAAAAACTAAATCAAGGCCGACATTTGTAATTTACTATTGTATTACCATTACTTTGTACAAATTTTATCTGCTGAGCAACAGTGCTACACACTGAGTTACAGTATGCAACTCAAACCTTGGCTCCCAAACTTCAAACCTCTGCAACCCACAACCAAGGTTCCTCTTATACTTCAAATATGTGCTTCACTGAATACCGTACTTGAATACACACTCCCATGTAAAAAGCTCTAATCTATTGTCTTGATTCTCCAGTCCACTTATTGTAAATATGAATTTCTTAGATTGTATGTAGACATAATTTCTCATGGTATGTTTTCTTCCAAAAAAATTAACTCAGTTATCTATCAGATCTCAATATTTACTTGCTGTACACAACCCAAAGTTTTTTTTTTTTTAAAAGCATTGACATTGGTTAGATAGGCTACATCTTCAGCCTGTTTAAGAATGATCCACCATATAGCCTAGCAGCCACAATGATCCTCTCTAAACTGCCATTATCTATTTTTTTGATAATAATGAACTAGATATACTGGCCGTTTCAGAGAGTGTCCTGTCACTAATCATTACATGATGTGGAATCGGTGGTGATATACTGTATCTCCCACTTTAGCTCTCCAGATAGCTAAAGTTAGCATCTGCAATGGCAACACAATGTCAACATGCTAGCATTGTTGCATGTGTTGATTACTAGTAACACACATCGCATCATCATAACTTCTTATGCCAGCTTGATTAATGAAAGCAGATACGAGGTGGGTCCATTCTGTCTCTAATGCCACTTCCCATGTTTGCTCAGCTGTGTATTACGAGATAGGTTGACTCTGACACCCCCACCCCCCCAATGCTGCATCTGCTCTTTCACATATCACATTCATTCACAACAAAGGTACATTATCTTTGCTTGAAGAGGTCTGTGAAAAAAAACTTCCGGGATTATGGCAGAACAGCTACCAGCTTGTCAGATATGTGAAACGAATGAAGGCCGCTGTGTTAAAAATACTCATTGCATCAAATAATCCTGATTTTTAGATCTGCAATTGTAATCGTCAGCAGAAAATCTAGTAAAAACAGTTACATTTATTGTGATTAATCACAACAAATTGCTGAAAATTATCACATCAGACTCTCTCTGTACATAATGGTTTTGGTTTCCCAGTATATTATGTCTTTCCCTTAAAATAACAGTAGCATGAGCAGATTTTTTGATGGTATTTGTAGTTTTTGGGGAACAACAACTGGTCCCTTTTGAATGTCGTATTAGGAGTCTATGCTCAGCTTCTTGTCTTATAGTTAAACTATTCAGCTTGGTGAACTCGGTAAGAGGTCACAACACTAACCTGAACCTTAACATGAAAACAGGATTAGATTAAATAACATTTTATTTATATATACATATATATATATATATATATATATATATATATATATATAAACATAACATGAGGTAATTTATCTGTAAAAAAAAAAAGTGTGTTGCTCTGTATCAGAGCATAGTTTTAAATCTTTCACCATGTGTTAAGGTAGTTTTGCCTCACCTACATATAAATGTAAGATTTTTCCTTATTCATGTTCTAAAAAAGGTAACAAATTTTATATTAGGGAATGAAAATATGCTCCATAGTGTCCAAGAAGCAATTATTTTACATATAAATCTGTTGTGACATATTTGAATGACTCTATTAAAAGCATAAACACCAATCTGAGGAAAAGCCTAAAACCAGCAGCACAGGTATGGTGAATGTTTATGGTCTGTGTGACCTCCTCTGCTGTATTTGTCTCTGTCCTGCCCTCCTAAAGAAATCCCCCAGGAGTGTACTCGCCGCCTGTACATTTGCTGGAGAAAAGTAGTTTTAAAGAAATGACAGTTCTCGCATGTCTTCACCTTTGGCATCACTAAGGATATATTGGCTTCAGCTGCTGAAGATAATTGTGGCTGCAGTAAGAGGAAAGTGGGGGCCTTTTTTTTTTGGCCTAACAGACAGCGCTGTGAGCCAGCCCCGCTCAGCTGTAATGGTCTTCGTGCTTGCATGGCTGCCCTTGGCATTAGATGCAGACCTTTTATTACCCTGCAGGAAGCCGGTTCATTATGTTCACCGTTCTCCCTGCAGAAAACTTTCCATATTTTTTTTTCTCCACTTATTTCTAAGATCATCAAAGAGAGATGAAGGGCTGAACCGTTAAAGTGATGTTACATTTCTCAAATGAGCCAGACACACAAGTCAGGCACGTTTTTCCTGAATACAAAAAAAAACAACCTATATAAGTCCTGAAGTAAGCTTAATAAAAAGATAACTGTCCAATTGTTTAATAAATACAGGCATCTTGAATCCACAGGTTATCACCTCCAGTTAATTAGAAGTTGATGTGAAGAGAAGAAGAGATCAGTGACACCAAATGAGGTAGTTTCTGTAACTATGGGTTACTGCCGCTGCTATTTCTGTGTAACTATTTTTGTAAAAACATTAATAATCTCTGGTGCCTCTTACTCACTGAGTCATTGTAGGCGGTTTTACTGTTGAAGAATCACGGAGCAGCATTCATAACAGAGTGACTGTAGATTGATGGTTGGATAGAGCAGCTCACTAAAAAGATAACAACAGATTTTCCTGACATTTTGAAGGGATCAAAAGCCGCCTGGCAGACGGAAATAGAACAGCACTGCAATAGAAAGACATTGATGTTCTGGTTCAATAACACTCTGTTTCTAAACAATAATTATCTTATAGTAAAGATTTCTGCCAGTCTGCAATAGATGGGATGTTTAACTGTCATGAGAGAAAACAAATGAGAAGAGTCGGAGCTTTTAAATCACATCATGTTAGTTTAGGTGCAAATTTTCTGTATAATAAAACCACTTAATAAATAAATCTATAAAGTCAAATCACTGTTAAAACATTAATAAAGCATACAGTTTTTAACGTGTAATCGATAAGAATAAATTCACTTCTTTCTTCCTCATATAAATGTGCTATTTTGGCTTTTTTTCTCCATAATTAATAGAATTATTCAGTTTCCTACCCTTTGAGCAACCAAACAGTAGTTAATTGGGGTTTTAAATGTAAACTCAAACTCAAATTCAAAGTTCAGTTGCAGTGTTATTTAACTGTGTATAAGCATGTGAAAGCACTTCCTTGATAAATATTCAGCCAGCAGGTTTAGCAGTGCAGCTGATGTAATGATCAGAGGGACGGGATTTCGTATCTGCGAGTTGTTCTCAATGCCTCAGATGGAGACGGATAAGGAGCTGGGGTTCCTGCTTGACCAGGATTTCCAGTCAACCCCATTAAACTGCGAAATCTTGCAAGGTTGGACAGACATGCCACAGGGGGGGAAAGAGCTCCTCATTCAAAGTCATCACATTTTTCCAAAAGCCATGATCTGAGCATATCGTAAAAGGGTGGTCAGCATCCTCTGCAGCACTGTTTGGACTGTGAAAATGCAGGAGATGCATCAGAAAGAAGTCAAGCCTGCAGCTGCAGAATCAGGCATGTCAACATTAAAAAGCACAAAATGAACATTTTCATGTTTTATTTATTGACTTTGGAGAAATGTAGGTGAGTTTGGTAGAAAATTTGTATTCAGGAATAAATTCACTCACCTGAACATAGCGCTGTTGCTGATTTGGGCCAGCATGATGTAACTGCGTTAATATGTTAACATGATCATGATCATCAGATTGGTATTGAAGTTCTCATTTAAAAGTGGTCACACACCACTGTGCATTAATCTTGCATTAAAATAAGTTTCTCCAACAGTTCGATCAGCTCCACCACCGTGCCGCTACCATTAGCATTCATGTAATGTTCAATGGCATTTATGGGCTTTTGTGCTCACTTATTTTTCCTTTCCACAGCACCAATTCAGATATGTTTCATGGGTAAATATTCGAATAGCAGGATTTAGACAGGTGTATCTGATAACATTGTAAAATTCAATTCAGTGGGAGTTTGTTCCAACATCTTAGAGTTATGCCGGTGAGCTGATTGGAGTCGCTCACTAGGACTTTTATAAACAGAACCCTTGTTTATACATTTATTTTTGTTTTTTCATGCTGGGACAAGTCTGGATATGAACAGAACAAAAGCGCAGTTGTCATTATCACTTTGAGGGTCCTTGATAATTTCCCACTTGACTTTAGTTGTTTTTCAGTCTCTTGTGGTTTATATCACACACATCTAATGGACGTGTGTGATATGATGCTGCTGTAGTCGCAGGATCCCCACTGACACTTTTGTTGCTGTTGCTTTTTGTGAAAATACAGCAGATACACAGATAAAGCTATAATTCTTCGGCTGACTGACCCTTTACTCTGGTTATATTATTTCAATCTGCATCGATCCAAAAAAGCAAATATTGGTCAAAAATTGATAAAGTCCCAATTTATCAGCTGACCTGAAAATAATATCAATGCAAAAGGGCTGTAAACTAGCTGATATTGTACTGAAAGGGAAAAAGTTGTTTTCCAGTCTAAACTCCTTGCTGGTTCCTGACTTATCTGCTACTACGTCACTCGTACTACTGCATTCCCGCGCACATGCTTAGTACCATGTACGTGATCTGTTCATGTGAGACAATGAGGCAAGAGATTAAATATACTTTATTATAATTGAGCCAGCGTCCCAGCATACAATCAGACAAAAAACTCAGACATTATCATTATGTGATGTGATTCCTGCCATATTGCCTGAAAGTTGCTCTAGAGGTACGCTACCATTGTTATAAATCCCGGGGGAGAGCAAACACGGTGCAGTGGAGATGAGTGGACCCAAGGCAAGTATGAGACAGAGGCAGACTGGATGCAAGTGAATGATATTTATTATTGGTTAAACTAAAGACAGGAACAAGAGCCAACTGGAAACTAACTATTGAGTCACTAATGAACCCCGAGACAAAAACAGAAACCGGGAGTGTAAATACAGAAAAACAAATGGGAAACAGGTGGAATGAGTGAGATTAACTAAGACCAGGTGGAACTAATAAATGGGAAATAAAGCTAGACTAAAACAGGACACAAACACAAAACATATTTAAATAAAAAGTCAAACACAGAAAAAGTCAAACACAAATCCGCACAATGTACAACCCCACATCATAAATCATGGTTGATCAAACTTCATGTAAAGTCTGTTGCCTCATGCACTTTCTGCTCTCTATGACCCTCTTTGTGACAAAAAGGCTGCAAGACCAAAAATTATGTAAAATTAATTTGATATTTTATGGAGGCCTCATCTGAATGGAAAAAAAACACGACCAGAAGCTAATTGGTCTTGTTTGGTCAAACTTAAATTTTTATTTAAAAAGTTTCAGCAAACAAAGTCATGCAGAAAACAAGTTGAATTAAAGTCTAAATAGATTCCAGATTGGTAGAATGCATTTTAACCATGAGATATAATAGCTTGTTGCCTCTGAGGTTTATTCTCTTTACTGATCCTAATATAAAGTTGTAAAGATTTAACAGGAATGTGCTAATAAATCAGAATTACATCCACTTCCTTTCTGATTTAGATTGTACACAATGTATTAAAGTATGGTTACACTCAATTTCAACTTTCAATACCTTTTACATGGATCTCTGCAAAAACATATTTATTTACAACCAATAATGATATATAAAAAAAATATATAATACCAATAAAGTAGTAAAGGTTTATAGGGGAAACATATGAGGTTCTTTTTTAATAAAGCGTTGCTTTACAGCAAGCAATGATGATCATTTCATCTTTCCAGCGGTTGCAGAGGTGGCCTTGAAAAGCTGGGCTGATCGTTCCTTTTAGCTCCCGTTTAGCTCAGCCTTGAGCTGCCTCCGGCGTTGGTTTGTGCTCTCTGCTCCCCTTTTTGTGCTGGTGATGTGTATTAAATGACATAGGTCTTCATAAGTGCCATTGTCTCACTGGTCTGATGAAGAGTAATATGTGTACTCCCTTCACCAGCTGTGGCTATTTCTTTTATCGCTGCAGGGACTCTCTGAGAAGTGCAGGGCTTTGGGAGCGGCAGGGGAGTAAAAACCAATACATTCCACAATGAATCGGCTCTCTTCAGAAGTGTCTGGGGTCAAGGCAAGTGCATGATCACAGGCTTGTGCATATTCATCTGAACTGATTATTGCTATAGGGAATTAAAATATGCTAACATAAATAACAGTAGCGAAGTGAAAGAACTGAAGACAAACAGCATGCCTTGTTATCACCACAACATTAATGAAAATAATAAAATGATTGAGTATTTCTTCATCTTCTCGGTCCTTCTTTCTAATTTCCTTCATTGGATAATTTAGCATCTATACATGCTATGTGAGGTCTTTGTTATGACTCACCGGTTTACTAACGTGGCCATTATGTTCTTCACAGAGACTCAAAACTGCTGTGAAATGCAGAATGCTAACTTTAAATGATGTTTCTGCATGAATCTATCTGTTTTACACATGTTGAATTTGTTCGACTGCAGTGTTAGGAAATAAAAAAACAAAAAAATATTTATATCAGAGAGTGGCAACGGCACACAGTCCACTGAATCTGTGCAGCTTGTACCTTGCATGTTATCATCATTTTTTATTGTAAATATTAAATATCCTCAGAATCTACAGTGGTTTTGGATCATGTTATGAACTATATATCACGCCTGCTCCTCAGAGCAGAGTTGGATTATTGCTTAGATCATTGTCATTAAAACAGACCTTGTGGTCATTGTTTTATTCTAAAAAAAAAAGTCTTCATCTTGTTCTTTTTAATCCTCTACAAAGAAAACACATTATTACATCTGCTTGGAGGAAGGTTTTCCACTGAAACGCCGACAGAGTCCACTCGCTCCATATAAATTCCCCTGAAGGATCAATGCAATTGCATCAAGTTGTGTCAATATAAATATTTAGGTTTTAAAATTTTTAAATGTAAATATAACTTTAATATTTTAAAAACCTTGCAGCTTATTACAACTTACATGGCATGCATGTAAATGATTCTATTATTGGAATTAAAAAAACAGGCAAACTACATATGCTAAAACAGAATTAATTCCAATTATCTATCCATCCATCCATCCATTATCTACCATTATCAACCTGAATGGGGTCACTGGGAATGGGGGCGAGAGGCGGGGCACACCCTGAGAGAATAAAACAGGTTATTAAAAATGTCTCATTTGTTTGTGTAGACCGGTATGAACCCAGTCTCAGTCCAGAAGAAAACTGTAACCCCAAACTGAACTGAGTCCAACAGCACCGAGTCTCGCAGACTATCAGGTGTGAACACCCCCTAAAAAAAGGAGAGATGGAGCATAACCCAAGGCAGGATTCAGCAAATTAATAGTGCTGTTCATTGCAGATACAACACAAACTGTCCATACAGTACACACAGTAATTAACAACACATATAATAGTTTTTTAATAACAATAATACCACTGCAAGATCTTTGGGCTGTAGGTTGGAGACTGAGCTCCTTTAAAACCAGAAAAACCAAGAACAGCTCAAAGTTCATATCTTCTAACGGACCATAATTAATGATCTGAAATTCAGTTTTCTCTGATACAAAAGTCTTTTTTACTCGTTCTAATTAACGTTTGGACTGAATGAAATGTCATGTTGAACAAGAAAAATGTTACAATGACTATCTAAAATGTAATTAGGTTCAGGTAACTCCAAAGCAGCGTGCCACGGTGACTAACTACTGTGGGAATTTCCATTAACTAGATTTTGGAAAGCCTCAGCAGAAAAGCTGTGGGGCAATGGGAGGGTTAAATGCTGCTCAACCATCTGAAGAGTACTCACTTTGAAGCATACCGACGCCATCTCTTTTCAGTGTGGGGTATATGTAGTCATTATGCATTGTTTTTGCCCAGATGTCTTTACTGAAGAGATATGAGAGTCAACCTTGAACATTTAAACCCATTTCAATAAAGCTTGAATACTGATTGTATCATTAAAAGTGTGTGGAAGTTCAGCTCAGTATATAACGTCAAGGGAAGTGAATTTTAGAATATTACATTAGTCTGAACAGTCACTTCAAAGTGACAAAAGGGGGATGGCCCGAGAAAAGAGCTCGTTCAAGGCCAGTGAGGATGACAGAGATGCATTTCCCTGGAGAGGCTGTACCCACTAATGTACTGTGCTGAAAAGAATGTAAGAATTTGTCTCAAGGCCTTTTGTATGCTGTAAATCTGCCAAAGGAGGACTGCGCAGCCATTTGACCCTTGGTCCCGTTTGATGAGAGGGTGCTGTGCAAGGTTTGATCTAGGGAATAGAGACACACTCTGTGTCAAGTTGATGTAGTGCATTATACGAGACGCCCAATGTGAGGTCATCTCACTTGCATTCACACTAAGTCAATATAGATGGAGGTGGGGACGATCTATGACATCTTGGCTATGTGTCCTTCACCATTGTTTTCAAGCTGACCGCACCATCTGTCACTGTAGTGAAAGCAGGTACGGCTTAATGACGGAAACACTGTTGCACGCTGCCAGCCCGTCTGCTGTGCTTTTCCTGCTTTCTAAAGCAGGAAAGATTCAACTGCCACCAAACGGTAAAGCCCGACCATCGTACTCACTCCCAGACTCAACTTTTGTCGGTTACAGTGACACTTAACTGAGGCAGATTATTTTGGCTCATGGAAATGTCAAAGCATGAGAAGGGACAAGCCCATTTACATGTACCATGCCCTGGCAAGAAAACTATCCTTGGCATTGACTTGACAGGGTCAGCCTGCTTTGCCTTTTTCTTCTCCTGGGACATCATTAAATTTCTGTTTCCAGCACCTGAGCCTCTTTTAGGCATCTAATCACGTCCTTCCCTTTCTCCCTAAGCTATGATGTGATGTCCTCTTTCTATGCCTTGGCTCCTACGGTATTTTTTTTTTTTTTGCATAAAGTTTGTACTTCCTCCAAAGACTTGACTTTTTGATTCAGCCATCATGGAGCTCGGGGTGTGTTAAATGAAAAAGATCCAGTGCGGTGCCTAGTTTGTGCCGTAAAGCTTAGTTCTTTTCTCCATGTCGTTTTATTGTCTCTGTTCATGGCTGATTAGCATATAGTGACTCATTGATGTGCAGGGTGGAGTGTTATTTATACTGTATGTAGCCATCCAATTGGGATTATTTAAAGGCATACATTAAATTTAGCACTGAGATTTCTGCATAGTTAAACAGTAAATGCATCATTCAATAGAGTATTCAAAATTCAGGAGCTATAATGCCAGTGTCTTTGGCCGTTGTACAGCAGACTGAGACACATATAGAACCCATGAGGACCACTGGACCAACTGGAAAATGACACCATTACACTACAAGAAAAGAAGGAATTCAACAAGAAGAGCATAAAAAAATAGAATATAATCTTAGAGTTTGTATGTATCTGCTTTTCTTTAAAGAAATATTGTTGTAACATTTGCAATATTTCTACCTTCTTGGGTTTTGATTGGTTATTGGAAAACCTGCAGAGATGGACGTAGCGCCATATTCATTCCTGCAGCGCTTCCTGTTATCCTCTTGGGCTGCATGCATAAAGACTATAGAAAGCTGCATGACCAGGTTTTCTTTTAAAATACACAACTGTTCACAAGAGAAAAGAACAGCAAACATAAACTTTGTATTACGTCTTTGTTTATTTACAAACTTTAAATATGGCTAACAAGCACAAAATTTGTTGGCCACACAGTATATCACACATACCACAAAATCAAAAACAGCATTGAGGCTTTGAGACTGCATTTTCCCATACACCACATGCCGTGTATGAGAGACGATGATCAAAATAATCAACCTTCTGGAGTATTTTGCAGTGTTGTCTCCTAAGGGGAATCCTAGGTGCTTGACACAATTTAGCTTTTGAAATTTTGTGCATAACCACAAGGCAAGACAATTTCATCAGCTTGTGTCAAAATGTGCACTTGTGTTTATAAAAGCGTGCAGTTGCATTGCAACTTTGGTTTAAGAAGGAAATATGAGAAATGACAGTAAGTCTGTTTATATGTTGAATACGTTTAAAATGAGTCTGTGAAAACTCATGAGATATGTATTGATATACATTTCTAACTGTGAATCCCTTATGTATTTATGGGGCAGAGACTCAAAATGAAGTGGTGAGTGGGACAGCGATTCAGTAAACATGACCTAACGATAATATTTATAATGAACATACAAACACACACATATACACACAACATGCCATGTCAGCACTGTGTTCATGATGAAAATAAAAAAAAGGGTATCTGTGTACAAAGCAAAACAGCTGAAAATGCAGAGTCAGCGGTGGAAGAGCTGAACCTTTAAAGCCACAAAGAAAAATCTGCTTAAAGTCACTGATAGAAGTGCAGCTCTTGATGTTGTCTGGTGAAACTGTTCACTGAAGTGTAGTATTAACTGAGAATGCTGACTGATCAAATGGTGTGCAATGAAAAGTTACAGTTTCTAAAGGAGGACATTCTTAAGGGCTTTATTAACTGAAGTTCTCTGAAAGAAAATAACTTACAGGATGAGCAGCTGCTTTTCACTAATTTAATCTAATAGTGACAGAATAATGTTTCAGGCAACTTTCATATCTATTTTTTTCATTTCCCCTTTTCCCACCAATCTTTTTTTACTGAATTTTGAAGGATTTGCAGCTGAGAGACTCAGAGACTGCAAAAGTGTGAACACGACCCTTGCTGAGGACTCTTTCCTCCCTTGCAGGTCTTTCACTAACACCTCCAGATCTCATTATTTAACAGGTTATTTCATTATGGCTATTTTGCACAAAAGTAAAAAATGATAACTACGCTTTAACAGAGGCTTTCTAAACCTACAACATGTTGCTAGGCAACATGTTTACATAAAGATTTTTGTTTGTTGGGTTGGTTTTAAGCAAACTTTCTGAGCAGTTTGTGCATTGTCTTAATACAAGCTACGCTAACTGGAATTTTCTTCTTTTTAAACAAGTAAATTAAAACATGCATATACACGATACATGTAACACATATATGCATAAACATCTGCATAAAAATACACTTTCAGAAATGTTTTTAACCTTTTGAATTGTGGGTGTTTTTTTTATTTTCATCAAAAATAAAGCATACAAGCATCTCCAAAGCATGTGTCCTTGGTAGAACCTTTGAATCTAAATGTGAGAACAAGCAAATCTATCAAAACTGTTGACGGTTCCCCAGACAACGGTGTTGGCACGTCATTCAATGGTAAATTGATTTGGAGTGATGGCTCAGCACTTCCTGTGTGTTGTCTGTTGCTGCGAATCGAGGATGTTGACCTTTTCCAGAGCAGAGGATGAAGCATTTTACATTCATGATGAAACATACACAGCAGCAGCGTGCCCGGTTAGGACTCTGCTGAGCCTCATGTCCTTTAAAATAACTTTTGTCTCTGCTGTGCAAAAGCTTTATTATGGTTTTAAAGGTAGTCTACAGTATGTTTTAGTTTGGCTTGGTATCTACGTTGGTCTTCTGCTCTTCAACGTTGCTGTCTTGTGAGATTAATCCAGTCTGTTTTCATTTTTAGGATGTACACACTTGGCACAGAGGAAGGTGGACGTGGCTTTTTTCCCAGGTAAACTTAAAACTGATTGCTATATTTATCTTACATTGCAACACTCTAAGGGCCAAATCTACTAAGATCTGAATTAGCGTGTAAAAATTGGCGTGTGGGATCTAGAGTTTAGCGTGTGGGGCGGGACCGTGGTTAGTTTGTGACCTACCAAGATTGCTAACGCAAATGACAGCGAGTGCAAAGTGTGGGAGACACGCCTATTTAAATAAGGATTTAGCGTGTGTCATGGTTTGCAGCAGGATGACTTCACATAACCGTAAGCGAAGATGTGTTACACCCCTGAATTAGGGTGGAAGAAATCACAACTGTGATTAATGCTGTTTTCCTCATGCGTGTGTTTATTACAATCTTTGTAATAGAAAAATAATACTGAACAACGGTTTTTACTCTGCAACCTGAATGAAAATGAG
>JBAMIG010000001.1:24968451-24988658 GCA_037177335.1 Kiunga ballochi
AAGCTAGCATAAAACACCATCGTTTTACATTCTAAAACAGTTTAAAACAATTAAACAACCACAAAAAAACGTTTTGTATTTCAACATTACCTGAATTAGGGTGGAAGAAATCACAACTGTGATTAATGCTGTTTTCCTCATGCGTGTGTTTATTACAATAAGGAAAAGGCGCGCATTCCCCCTAGTGGTAGGTAGAGCAATTGATCCCCGAGCAGATGGATTTAAGGCTTAATAGCTGCGCTCTCCTGCATCATCAAATATTCAACAAAATAGCGAACATCATGGAATTACCCAATGAATTACTCCATTAAAAGGTTATGTGAACTGTGGTGATGATTGGGTAATATAGGATTCTTATCCCATTACAGATGCGCCCCACAATATTCCGTATACGGATCCGGGATATTTGCCGGAGGCACAAGCTGCACATGTCCATTGCTCCTAAAGCACGGGGGAATCCAGCTACCTAAAAAAAAACCTTGTTTGGTCTCATTCAATCCTGAGTGCGTGGAAACCTAGTAAACCTCACCATCCGGCACGACATATCATTTAGGGAATTTAGGGAGAGATCCCTGCTGTGTAGTGTGCGCTGGAATAATCCAGAGTTTCTCCAACAGTTCCAAAACAGCAATGCTGGATAGGCGATATGTTTTAATAATGACTTCCAAACATGTTAACATGAGGAAATGTGCGTTCTCTACGTCTTCTTTAATGATTCCTATGTCTTCCTCTTGCAACAATCAATGCAGCCATGTATGCACAATTATGCATACAAATCGTTTGCATGTCCTTTTTGACACTGAAGTAGTTTTATTTTTCATCTATGCGTTTTGTAGATTTATTTCTTTAAAACGAGGTCGTGGCTTAGGCAAAGTAAACTTGACCCTACCGGTCTGATGCGGCACGGTGGAGACTCGCTCACTTCTTCGAGAAACTTTAGCGCTCCACCTCCCCAAATCCCAGGGTGTGCGGGGAGACGTCTGAGGGTAGCTCATGGGTGGGCGAGGAAATGTGAGGGTCTTTCTGGCTGCTCAGTGAGGGTGGGGTGGAAGAGTGAGAGGAGCTGGGAACAAGCCATAGTAAGCTGTTCCCAGATCTCATAGCAAGAAATGAGTGGAATGACAAAACTATAGTATGACGCATGTTGCAAAATGCATCTTATTATCATAAATATGCATAGAAATCACTGTGAAACGGCAAATTTTGCATAATATAGGACCTTTAAACTAATGTTCATTCATTTAACATTTGCATTGTCTACTTTTTGTTTAATTGGTATATGTTTGTATATTGATCAGTTAAGCTGTTTAAGATTTTAATCCTGATACAAAAGCACGCATACATCTTAATGTTGTTCTAAAAAGCAGGATTTTTAAAATCAGCTTTCATCTTGAACCAAAACAACATTCTCTTTCTAAAGATAAATTCCTGATATCATTTGAAAGTAATTTATTTGTGAATCTGGGGATTATTTGGGTTGTTTTAAACTTAATCTGGTTTTATTAAGCAGAGTTCCTTTGTATGATCTCTGTATCCTGCAATAATCTGATGGCTTTTTTCTACTTTGTATTTGTTTGTTTGTATTTTCCAACATCTCTACAGTGACTCATGAATAAGGTATACCAAGCTTTCAGGTTTTTAGTATGTGTTTTTTTCCATCACAGCAATCCTCTGTGCACATTTTCCCCAAACAGAAATAATGGTTTCCAGCAGACTTTGTGGTAAAAGATCCAACTGCAAAATATATTTTATTAACTTCTCTATCCATAGTTACTTTATCATTGACTGATTTTATTCCAGTTTTGCTACTTATAATTTACAAACAACATAAAACTAGTTTTATTCAGTTTTAATGAGAATTTGAACCACTGATTAGTCTGTGTAGCTTATTTTTAACCACATCCAAAAGCTGGTAAAGCTCAAGGAAAACATTGGTGTCATCTGCAAATAACACAAACCTGAATATATGTGATAGTTTGCAAATACTGTAATAAGCATAATAAATATCTTTGGACCAAAAACGGATCCCACATATAATTTTATCCATCATACATCTATACTGATCTATTTGTAAAAATTGTTGCTTGTTTTGTGAATAGCTCTTTAACCAGTCCAGAACAACGCCTCAGAAGACAAATGTGACACGACTGACAGCATCAAATTTATTCTTAAGATAAAAAAATATTCTAAGTGCATATTGCTTTGTATCAATACATTTATTTCCTCTACCATCTTGATCACTTCGAACGATGTTAATCTGTTATTTCTAAAGCCATACTGACTCAGCAACTAATGTTTTGTACAAAACTGTCAAATTTCTTTAGAGAACTGGGAATTAGGATTTTGATGTTTATCTCTGGATACATATGTAAAAAAAAAAATATTTTGAATGGAAAAATCGGAACAAATGAAGAAATGCACTGTTGGCTTTCTAAATACCGTCCCCCTCTGTTGCCATGTCAACACCATCCCAGTGTTTGCATCCATCCATTTTCTATCGCTTTGTTCCTAACGGGGTCGCGGGGGGGCTGAAGCTTATCCCAGCTGTCCCACTGACAATTTAACAAATGTAATTTTTGTCCACTGTGTTTTGTCACAGCATAATCTGCATCTAAATGTGTCCCATCAATCTTTATGGCCTTTTCCAGGCTTGGTCCAGCATATACAAAACATGTATTAAATCCATTGGCCGCTTGAATCATATCTTAAGAGCTCAAAGTTTGAGCTCAAGTTTTCCCAAGACCTGTCTGTTCAGCATATCTCGTCTCTCGTGCCATTTTTCTGGTTGATTTTTAGCAAATACCAGCATGTTTGTTGTAACATACACAATTTCCCAGGCTCCGAGCTTCACCAGCGCTCCTACAGTAAAATTCATAAAAAGCATTTTTAGGAGCGGAGGGAGAAGGTGACCTAAAACACCCAGAACATAAAAAATGTGTTTATGTACAATATGTCATCGCAGGAATGTGCTGCTTTGAGGATCTTGTTGCGAATACTCAGCTGTTTGCTTTCCATTTTCTCCATCACGCACAGTGACACTCAAAACAATAACATGGAGTTTGAAATGTTTTGTTAGAAAGCAGCTGCTGTGTGATACTGCATCCTAATTAAGTTTGTATTACACTCAGTCCATCTGAGCAAAATTCTGTTCCTCACTGATGTCAGCATCACTGCGTATTGATCTGAACACAGATGAGATAACCACAGAGCCCCTCCCAGGTTTTCTTTTGGTCTTCCTGCTAAGGTAAAATTTTGTTCAGCCATTTAGAAGATGATTCCAAACAACACACTACAAGCACGCTGGGATAACTGTTTTAGCCGATCCGCTGCAGCATTGTGTCTAGAGCCATCTGCTGTGTCAGAAATGCAATCACCGACCAAAGACGTGGCTCGGCTCTGTTTTGCTCGTCTCATGGGACGACTGATTTCCTCTGATATTGTTGTCTGGTACTCTGATATTCATTCCACTTGTCATATTTGTGTTCTGGAGCGTGATAAAATGGGATTGTACCTGGGATCCCGGCTGTGTGTCTGACTGTGCTCGTGATCTCTGGGGATTCAGCAGCGATGATTATAAAAGAAAAGGCATATTGCCAGAAGGGGTTTCTTAATCCCTCATCTGTTCCACTCGATCACTGAGATATTTCGCCAAGCCTCTAATGGCTTTGTGCTAATTAGAAAGCAGGCAAGATGTGGAAGAGGAGGTACAGTTGAAGGAGAAGTACTGTGTACACATAGGGACTGTGGCACTGTGAAAGGTCATGAAGCAGCCACGTGCTCTTTCTGAGGGATGGTAAATGACATGAGGACACAGCCAGTGACCCAACACTGAGTGTCCTGATACAACACGCTCGACTCAGCTCATAATTCAGAGGACACACCTGGTGCTGACCTCTTTTCTACCCAGCGAATAGACAAGAAAACCTTTGTTTCAAAACTAGTCCCAAACTGATTTTTATGTTGAAAGAATCACCAATATCCCTCGCTGCAGTGCAAAGGAGAGAAACAGTGACTCCACAGGCTCTCAGTTGGTGAAGCTGGGAAGCCTTAATTTGTTATACTGTCAGATATATTTTCATCCATCCATCCATCCATTATCTACCGCTTTGTCAGATATATTTTCAGTACTTTTAGAATAAAAACATCCCAACAACGAAGCAAATGAACAGCTGAAAAAGTACACTTTATATGAAAACGAGAGGTCCGGCTCCATGCACTGGTGTTCCCGGTGGATCAAACCAATAAATCTGGAGGGGGGGACCCACTGTTGTTGAGCTCCTCTTAGGAAACCAGTTTGGTATTTATTATCCATAATGATTCAATATGTTGAGATCAGAGAGTTTGGTGATTTTATTGATGAGTTTTGTTGCATTGAGTCATCAGTCTCTACCGTTAAAATATAATTAGTCTGAAAGTAATTATTCATTTGTGCTGTTTGGAGGATGACTTTGCAAAGATTGTGTTTGATGCCCTTGCCTCTGATGGAAATTTCTGCACCATGCTGCAGGAATATCTGAAGGCTGACTAAACAAAAGCAAAGAATGTTCTTATATTTGCAAATATTCATATTCAAGCAAGAGTTTTAGTTTGATGGCTCTTTATAACACTTTATGATTCTATCTGTTATTATGCTATATGGATACATGTATCATTATACTTGTTATGTATTTATAGAGAATTATATTCCTGCTCTAGATTAAGTACACAGTTATTGTAGGGGAATGGGTACTACTTTATGTTGTATTGATGTGCAGCTATCACTGCGCTGTGTCAGCACAGTGATATGCGGCACTGTGAGCTGGCATGTTCAGTAAACTGAAGCAATGTGAACTTTACTGTGAGTTTGTACTTCTTTAAAGGTTGTGTTAAGGGAATAGGCATAACAATGATCATTATGATTACTTCATTCTTGCAAACAAAACAACAAGTAATGTAACCAAGAGGAATTTAAATTATCAGTATTGGTGTTGGGTAAAATAAATCTAATAGTTCATGCCGTTTATAAAAGCAGAGCCATTTTATGCCATATTTGTGAAGCTTCATTTCTACATCATTATTTTTTCAGGCTGTGTAGGTGTCTGTTTACCATTCAGTTCATCTTAACACAACCTCACAAGGAGATAACACCTGTTGTTTATGAGAGGCTTAAAGCAGTAAACATCTTGAACAGGGGTTTATTCAAAGTCCAACGCATTAAGCCTCTCTCAGCTTAAGTTAGAAAAAAATACAGCACAGTAATTGCACCTTTTATAGCTTTTCTTAACTTCTCAGCATGAGCAACAACAAGCAAACCCATTGTCCTCATCTGGGCTCATTCCTAAAATTAGAGAAACACAAAAACATCAGCAGCAGTTTTGGGGACTTTCACTGCAAAAGGCTGGAAAAATCCGGTTCTCTCTGACAACTGAGCATTCAGCTGATGGTTATTATCTATGATGGTAAGAGGACAACAAGGTGCTGCATGTCAGCTCTGCTCAAGGCTTGTAGTTTGTCTTTCCTCATCATGCAACTTTATACATGTTGTGTTGGTTTGTCCTCTGGGATGCACATCACACTGAGTAACAAACACCATTATCATCTCCTCATGCCTTCCGCCAGAATCCTCTTTCTTCTCTCTGTGTATTTATTGCTGTGCTCATGAAATGTTTATGGGCTGGGAGTGTGAGGCATGTAGACCTAAACTCCAGAAGATGCTCCTAGGATTCCATTTTGCTCCACGGCATTAATTTGTAATAACTCAAACAGAAAAAAAAACTGGTAGTGTCAAATTAGTTTAAAGGAAGAGTCATAAAGCTGCTGTTGTGGTTCTGTGTGTGTTTAGATTATCCTGTTGATAGTGACTCTGGAGACACCAGCTGTTGCAGAAACTAAAGCAAAGTCAACTTTTGAGCATTTTAAAAGATGTTTTTATGTCTGTCTTCAGACAGATTTCATTGACATCATCTTGTCCCAGCAACTTACAACGACCACATTTGTCAATATGGCTGCCCTTTATTAGTTTAAACTAGTGTTTTGTTATACATAATTTTCAAGGTATAACTTGTAAAGATCAGACTCTATACATGTGTAGCACAGCTAAATATGTGGTTGATGGTCCTTAGAGTAAAATAAACAAAGTAAACAAAGCACAATACTTACAAATAAGAAGCAAATGTTGTAAAATTGGCAAAATAATCAACTAAATACAATTGTTCTTTCTTGTAAGTTAAGTTATTTGAGTTGTCATCGTAGTTCCACTTGGCCTGTTAGTTGGATCACTGTCCTGGGTCTGGTTTATAACACTACAACTGAACCATCACCCACTGCTTTCGTCTTCAGACGAGGAGAGGTTGTGGCAACTGAAATGCCTTATCTAAAATGCAAAATGGTTTAAAACTCCATTCTCCTCAAATGGAGTCTGGCGAGATCCTTTGAGAAAAACAGCCTATGTGCCAAACACCATGTAAACACATGTAAACAGCTTTTTTTACTTAGCTGGAATTTTTTAAATGTTACTTTTATTTTGTGAAAAACTGTAACAGAAACACAGTTTACTGTAGTTACTGGTAAAAGTTATGTTAGACCCATCTGCAACATGCTGGTACAAACTGGGCGGGATTCACCCAGCCTTGGGCAGGAGTCAGAACACAACCAGCCTCCCACACATGTCCCAATTAATTCACAGACAACAGCTTGTGAGACAGAGAGAGGCAGATGATGGGTAGTAAGGCCGAGTTGGAGGGCATGGTTTAGTCAGCTACTTCAGTGTCCTCTGGAGATTTGTGCGCTCCATACTTTGTGTAACTGCATCCAGAGCGCTGTTTAAAAGAGCCTGTAATGCCTGTGGCCACGTCCTGTAAGGGAGATGCAGAAAGTTAACAGCTGACATGATCAACAATTTTTCTTCTCTACACAGCAGTATGGGCAAATAAATACTTGATTGATGTTTTGAGATGTTTTAGGCAACATCTAGTTTTTTTTTTAGGTCATAATGTGATATTATAATCGGTCAACACTGAGTAACATTTTGACCCATCTTGCAGAGGTTTTTTTTTCATCTACAACAGGAGAAAACACTCAACTCCCAATGTAAATGACCATTTTAATTAGCAAAAATGCAGTAAATAGATAGTAAAAATAGATAAGTACAATGAATCAATTTATCACCCTCTTTTTATTTTGGTGAAAATGATCGGTTTGGTGATGATGACTATAAGCCTAATTTAGGTTAATCATGACCGAGTATTCATTCATATTATCTAAAACAACCTCATGAACATAATTTACTAATACAGTAACCAAAGAACGGCAATCTTCCAAATCAGCATTATAAAAACAAATCTTTAAATGTTTGGGCTGTGTGTGCAGCGGTTCACATGTGTCAAACTCTGGTCCTCGAGGGTATCCAGCAAGTTTTGGTGTTTACCTGCACTAACACACCTGATGCAAATAAAATAGATCCAACTTCTTCTTGTCTATCTATTAAGTAATTTCAGTCAGCTGTGTCAGAGCATGGAGACAACAAAAACCTGCTGGATACCGGCCCTTCAGGGATTCAGTTTGACACCCCTGTTTAAGTAGTACAGGTTACATGACCCAGAGTGCTTGTGTGTGTGTGTGTGTTTAAGTGAGTTGTCAAAGCCTGATGTTTATGTGAGAGATTTAAATCATTTTTAATTTGTAATAAATGTTTAATCTGCCTAAGAGGTGGTAAAATGACATGTTGTATAGGGAGGATGCAAGGTGCGCGTTGGCCATCAATGGGGTCTGCATCATGAAGAAAATCTGCATAAATATAGTATTTATCTTTAAAGTTCCTCGATTGACGGCTGTGGTGAAAAGTTTGGATGTCCAGACACGATGTGCTTGTTAAGGGGCTTATGTTTCACTTTTTCCTGCTGTGATCTCATTAATCAAAAACTAACCTGTATTGTTGTCATGCTTATCATTTTGTAATCACTCTACAAATTCAACCTTTTTCTTTGAGTTCTACAATGAGCCAGTTAGTGGAACCCAGTGGTTGTGTATAACAACCGCATTGTTTCCGTGCATGAATCTGGCAACAAAAGACAAGTAGAGCCTTAGTGTGGCTGTGGAAAGTTTAAAGTGATGCAAGTTGGATTTAAAGCTTTGTATGTATTGTTAAAATCCAGTCTGCTGCAGTATTGTAATTCCTTTTTGTAGCAACAGTACCCAGTATCTATGTTATTTCATTTCCTAGTGCTCTATTTCTTTTAGTTCTTTTATTTATTAATTTTTACTAATTTGTGATAAGTCCTTTTCAGTAGTTACCCTTATTGATGCCCATCACTGCTAGTTTGACCCTTGGTGAATCTGAAGTGTCTTTCATAGTATTACTGATACGCAGAAGTATCAGGAGGCTGATTTATTTATACAACCAATCCTATATAACAGAAATCAATTAAGAAAAAAAGTAATTGTTTCTTTCTTTATCATATTTTGTTCATGTTTTTTTTTTTTTTTATAAGGATGAACTTTAAATTACAGAATAACTTTTAAAGTTACTACTTGTAATCAAAACAGACTGTAACATGTGTCAATCATAAAAGATATTAGCCAAGGGTATAAGCAGCAAAGTATTTGTGATTTTGGCATTGTTTAGAAAATATGAAGCCCATAAGGATTCAGAATTGAATTGAATTCTATAACAATTTATCATCAAAGCTTTTGATAAAACAAATCAAAGTGTAAATATCTGATCATTACATTTGCTAACTCATTTACATTTTCAGCCAGGTGATTATGTTATAAGTCCAGTGTTGTACAGTGGACATTTTTATCTCTTCAGACTCTAAACCTTCATTCTGATCCACTCAAACACAATAAATAATAAACAAAACCTTTCATAGCACAAAACCACCTTCTTTCAATAGAGCTAGGCTTTGATTCATTGGTTAGGCTATCGCTATGGAAACAGCACTTTTCCTGTTTGTTCGAAACATACCTCAGTAAACCAATTAATATTACCACATCCCCTGGTGTTGCTTTTTCTGTTAGTTTTGATTTCTTTTGTTTTGTTAGGAATAAAAAATGGAAATACCAAAAGCCAGGAGGTAGAATTTCATCCGAAAACACAAACTTAGACTCAAGTTGTGCTCAGTGTTCCTAACCCGAGGTGAAGTGGAGGAGAGTAATATGAATGGAAAAATTTATATTGTTTGAGGGGAATTTCCTTTACAGTTTATTGTCAAAATAAAAACTGACACTGTCTATGATAGTAAATGAATATTTTGGCTTACATGTATTTACTATGAGATGACAGAGCAAGAAAATCTAGACAGAAAATATGTCCGCTTTACAATCAGCTTTTTATTTTTCTTTCCTTTTGTGCACAGCTCTCGGGGAAAATAAATCATCCTTACCGGCTTCAACAACTGAAACAGTATTGAATTGATTTTTCAGCATGCCCACACTAACTAATCCTGTTTGTGTGGCTTTCTGTGCTTATTTCTGGAGCAATTCTTAGACCATTGAAAAGGCTAGAGTGGCTTGAGAATGAAAAGAGCGGCTCCATTTAAACAAATGCAATTTAAGTTGGTGGTATTTACTTTCAGCAAAAAAAGAAAAAGCTCTTTATAACAGGTATAAGTGGATACTGTGTCTCATCTACTCTACGATGTCCTCTTCAGTGATAAATCACTATGTTCTTGAAAAGCTTAATTAAATTCAGAATGAGCCCTTTTCAGTCTCATTAGTGTGTAAAAAAAATCTGCCTCTGCATCACCTGCCTTTTTATAGCTCTACAAATGTACACATGGCGCTTATATTACATCCCTCCAAGAAGGATGAACGCTGTGCTCTGATTGCATCCTCCTTTGTTTATTGTTCAGCAGCAAGGGGACAGTAACATTATCATTCTCTTTCCTTGTGGACAAGCTTATCATCCATGTACAATCGTGCCAGGAGACAATTCTGTTGAACCAATGAGAGCCGCTATTCCCACCTTGACCTCAGGCTGAACATACTAATAACCCTGCTTACTTTGCTGTTTTCTTTGCATGTGCGGTATTTAGCTGAAAATAGCATTTGAGTGCTTTAAAAGTTTTTATCACAATAAAAAATCTGTTAAATAAAATGTAGAGCTAGATAAAGTTCAGTTAGGTTTAGGCCTGAGATCAGAACAGATCATCTTGATTTACCAGTGTGTGTGAAGCCCATTGAGATATTTTTAGGATGACATAAGATCTTTTGGGACTGAAACTTGCTATGTTGTTATTTTACTTCTCAAATTTGTCACTTCCAGATTAATTTTGATGCACATGGACCATATGATGGGGTACCAGCATTTAATCCTTTTAATGGGTTAAAGTTGAAAATGGCAATCCAAAGGGTTAGATCTTTGTGCCATATCTGCAGATTGTCCTTTGATCTTATCATTCTCCAGACTGATTATTAACCAGGTCTTCTTTTTTAGGTGTTGAATTGCAACAAAGGCACTGGACTAAAACAGCTGATTTAAATAGTTCTGAAGGACACAGTTTTCATTTAGGTCTTCCACCTTGTATGGGAGACATTTAGTTTTTTAGGACCCTCTGCACGGCACTTTCTACTTAACTCAAAAACTAAAATGTGACTCATCTCATCATAATCTTTTAAGGCTCTCCAAATGACATTAAAAACAAGGTCGGACCACTTTCAGAATTAATAAGATTTCGATAATCATTTTTAATCCCCCTCGCTGCTACACCACAAGACAAATTGCGTTGTTGATTTATTTTCCACCAGTGCCGTTTCAAGTAAACAGTTCTGGTTTCCTGTCTTACTGTGGGGATTAATCACTCCCTGCCTCCCTCCCCTTAAAGCCTGTGTTGTTTTGTTGATCTGGGATCTGTGGCGGGGACGTCTGGGAGAACGTAATGTTAGACAGTGGAGACAATCTCACTCTTGTATACCCCACAATGCACTTGGGTCAAGTTCATTTGGGTGTGACTACAGGATTGGTCCCTCTGGGAGCAATTAGTTTCCAGTAAAAGCTCTGGGCTGGTGGGACCAGTGAGATGTCAAACAATGGCTTCACCCCTCATCAGCTAAAGCCTGTTACCTCTATATGAGCAGGAGGACTTCCTGTGTTTTTAACGGGAATCCTTCATTTAACGGGAATTCTCCCATGACTACATTCATCACCTCAAAATCATTTGAAACTCTTTTCTACTATAACAGCCTCTTTTAGGAGGCATAGAAAAAAAAACTGTGTTGTTTTAATATGAAAATAATTCAGCCTTAAACCACAATGGACAGCTTATTGTTGCTCAAACCATCAAACGTGCAGGTGCTCTTCTATTTCCCTCACAATTTTGGCATTTTTGATCTGATCTTTTAAACTGATGCCAACAGATGCAACTGTGTGAAAAACAATTGTTTTACATTCAGAGTTTAATTCAGCATTAACAATGTATTTGTTTAGAAGGAACCGAGTGCTGCAGATGTGTTGTTAAACACAAAAGGAATTCATTGGGATGTCGTCTCACTACATGTAGCATGCATCACTTTCAACATGAGGAACAGAGTGACAAAAGTTTTGGGCACATAATGACATTTTACTTTTCTCTGATGCACAAAAGAGACCAGAGTGACAGGAATTATTTTCTGTTTGGCAAAGAGAAAAAGACCAGTTGTTATGGTTACAGGTTATAAATAGAGCAGGTGTGTAGGTGACAAGGGAGCTGAGGATCTCAGGATGAAAGACACAGATGACGCCCAACCCACAATCCACTGCAGCAGATCAGTCAACTTAGAGAAAACATCATCACAGGCACGTCAGCAGATAAAGCATGCGTAAAAAAAAACCTGCCTGAGCCTATCATCCAATCATCTGTTTGTGTTTTGCTATTTGATTTTTATTTGTATTTTTTTTAGGTGAAATAACTCTAATGACACTGCAGATAGGTTCAAGCTCCATCTTGTAACAGAGCAACTAGTGAGATATGAGTAATACCTCTTGTCTGCTGAGACTTGTCTCCTTAGTCTTCCATTTTCTTTTCTTTTCTTTTTTTCGGTCTGTGTTTTGCTCATTGTTCTTTGCTGCAGTGGCCAGCGCTGAGGGCTTCCCGATATGGCCTGTAATTAGAGACAGCTCAAGGATTTAATGAAGAAGCGTTCACTTGATGGCAGCAGCGCAAGAGACATTGCTAGTGGCTTTGACTTCAAAGCTAGAGATATGGCTTCCCGGAAAGGGCCGGAGAAAAACTGCAACGAGATAACAAGTCATGGCTTTCCTTTGATTTGTGGCATGCCAGGGCACTTACTGTACTGGTTGGAAGCTAGCAAGGGTGTGCAAACAGTTTTGATCAGTGTGGCATTGCACTTCGAGGCATTGAGTATGTTTAGCAATAGAGCCCGGTAATGATGGGAATGGTAAGCAAGATAAGTTAGGCTGCATGCATTTCCTCTCCTTGCTCATTTCCAGCCTGTAACTACAGCGCTGCCTGTCATCAAGCTGAGAGTGCATACTGCCTTCCAGAAACTAACTCTCAAGGAGTTTTATGATCAACCAAAAAGATTTGAGCTTCAAAGATGAGCTTCAAAGTAATTTCCAAATGTCTTCGACCTCTCAGAAAAGAAAATAAACCCAGGAAAGCTTAAATGGCATTTGATATGTGTAAATTAATGTTAATGACAGTTAACAGACTGTAACCTATTACTGTGTGCTAGTAGAGTAGGTAAGTATTGGTTAAATGTAATGTTGATCCAAATGTGCTGAATGTGGGTCTGTGTGGGCTAATGAAGCAGATCATGTTCTCAGATGCATTGCTGAAGGCTCTCCACCCCCGCTTTCATTTTATATTAACTACACTACATTCCCTCGACTTAATTCCACTGATAAGATATTTTTTTTACTTTGTGATGGCCACAAATTGCATTAGGCTGCTTCATAATTCCATTTTTAAACCATTACATAAGACGTCTCCATAGGGTATGTACTGTACACTTGTATAAACACTGACTTCAAAGCATTCTTGGAAATAACTTGAGAGATCAGATATCTTTTTCTCCATATTATGAAAATGATTACAAATATGTCTGATTTTACATTTAGAGTACAAAAAGAAAGCGAATGACATAAATTTATTTTCCATTTCATGGCTTTCAAATAGTCTCAGTTTCACTGTCATAATCTCCTGTTGGTCCCACCAGACTGTCCCTTTCAGCCATGAAAGGTCACGGTTTGAAAAAACTTTAAAGGCAAAAAGTCTGTGTAAAACAGATATTTAATCTTCAAACATGGAATTACAGTATACCCAGAATTAACTTAATTCTGAAGGAAAAGTTACTTCAGGCTTTTTATAGTTTCCTGTTGCTCCACTAATCCAAACAAAAAAAAAAATTTTATTCCATGTTCTTCAATGTTGCTATATTTACTTGATTTGAGCTATTTAACATCTATCCATCCATCATCTATAGCCACAAATTTCAGCGTATGGAATATTGCAGCAATATACTAAAGGCAATGCAGTCTGCTGTAACAAGCACAAATTAAGACTGAATTCATATTGTCCACAACTTCTTTCACTGATTGGTTCCCAAAAAAGGTTTTTACCACATATGCAACTCATTTTTGGATATAGAAGGTCAGCCACTGATGCATTTCATAATTGCAGCAGTGAATAAGTGAATATTTACTGTGTATTTAGTTAAATATTGGCGGAATTTGTGGTAACATCCAAATCTGAAGTAGTAAACCACAAAATTTAGCTGTTTTTAGTTGAGAAAATAACCGTTTTCCAAATGAAGGGGATAAAATATCGTCACACAAATAGATGGGCCTTTGCAAACTAGATAGGAGTTGCAATCTTTTTAATAAAGCTATATTCACCGACACTACTACACAGCTATAACTGTGATAGGCTTCAGTGAAGAATAAATAATGGTATTGTTATAGTATTACCAGCTAAATCCTGATATTTGTCTGACTCTACTTCCCTAACGCTGCTGATTTATTGTGCATCATTCTCAAAATATGACTTTGGCAATTGAACTTTTAGGCTAACAATATGTAAATGTATATGTGAAAGTAAAACAGTCATTAACAAGTATTTTTGGAGCCTTTGTATTTGCAATCTCAAGGCATTCATCTTAGGAACAAAAGAGACAAACCATTTCAGGACTAATAAAGTCTAAGGTCTTGTTGCGCACCTATTATTCTCAGCAGATCAACTAATCACAATAACGAGCTGCAAACTTTCGCCTAATTTAGTACTGCAGCTTGTTGTCTCCGCTCCAGCCTGTAAGGCAGGAAGGTCTATTCATGGGCTGTCCAAATCTGGTCCTTGCAGGCCACTTATGTGGTCTGTTTAGTCTATTTTTAACCATGCAGCATTCATCTTTTGTATAATTTTACCTGTGTTCCACATAATGAGCTTGTAGTGTATTATATAGTAAACAATATGTTTTGTTTTAAACAGTAGTACCACATAGAAAATATTTAGGTTTCTTGCCATACATGACATATTCTCTGGTGTTTGTTTATACACAATAGATCCTTAAATAAATAAATCAGTCGTAACTTACCAGTCATTAGATGTGGGCAGCTTTAGATGACCAAAACATGAGTCAGATATAAAAATTATATTGCTTTCAGTGTTATTTCAACATGTAAAAATGCTCTTTTGAATGTGATTAACAATTACAGATGATTACAGTTTGTAAATCCAGTGATAATCTCAGGTTTTATTTAGGTTTTTGTCTTTAGAATCGTCATGAATGTGTTAATGAAAAAAAAATCTGCTTAAAAAACACATGAAGGAAACAAAACTAAATTTGGATCACTTAACCAAACTTATAGCTAATATTGTGCATTCCTGCACATATATGCATGCATACATGTGGTTTTATGTCATTTTGTGCCCTTTTCACAGGTTGTCCTCCTGCAGGGGCTCCTGATGATTGTCTGCTGTGCTTTTTTACAGAATCCATTAGATTTTTCCCGCTGCGTCACGTGTTGCCGCTATTGTCTTGTTTTATTTTATTTTCTGTTTTTGTTTTATATCTTTTGAATATTTGTCTTCTATTCCTCTCTTTACTTTCTCCTTTTATGCCTAATTTCAATTTTCTTTTGTCCTCTCCCCAAAACTGATATGCCAATAGCCATTTTCAGAGCCTTATAGCTAAAAATGTTCATCTTTAAAGAAAGTGTTTGGTGCAACACAGCAGCCAGACTATCATGTGGATGTCATGATACTTGACAGGACAAGCTGAAGAAAAAAAGGCTATGCATGCATCTTAATCTCATATCCAACAGGAAAGCCAATTATTTTGTGGTGATGGTGTATCACAGTCAAATGCGTTACCAATCATTGACTCGCACCTCTTGAATTTAGAAGCTTTCCTGTGTGAACACAAAGCTTAAAATATCCACAATTAACTTCTAGCCTCTTTTCCCCTTGAGTGCATAAATAACATTTGTGTACCATGATTCCTGTCAGCTGAACTTGCTCTACAAGGGTAGGCATATAATCAATTTATTACAACAGCCAGCACACAATCTCCTTTATTCTCATTAATCTGCCAATCTCCCACAGCTTTCCCCGTGGACACCAAATGAGTATTTATGACCTTGCACATGTGCTGTGACACGAGGAAGTCTACACATCACATACCTTATATTCTAATGATGAACCCTTCTGCTGATGTTGACTTAAATACAGAAATAGACGCATTTTACTGACAAGGCACAGCATAAAGACTTAGCAGATTTTTACAGTAATTCATAAATGTTTTGTTCTAAATGTATGATCAATGCAAAGCTTAAATAGTCAGGGGTTGTTAAACTTCTCTTTGTCATTGCCTGCTCTTTTTATAATGGATGCTGGATGTATAAAGTTGCTATGTTTGATGCATGTCAACTTTGTAGTCTGCAAATGACGTTTGCACGTAGGTTTTGACAGGTCTTTAAGCTGTTAAATGCAATTTTCTGGCTGGGTATTACATCAGAAACTACGATCATTTATATCCTGACAGACAGGTTCTCATGCACACCTACAGAAAATTATATTCATATACACATCTCCTTGTGATGTTTTATTCTTTACCTTTTTGTAGGGAGTGGAGCAGTGGAGTGGCTAAAACGAAATAGGGAGATGACATGGATAACTTTGGAGCAGAGTTCATGCCCTAAAGTCCTTACAGACCTTGCTGTTCTGTTCCAACAACATCCAAGATAAAGGTAAAATTACAAATGTTTGGATAAAAATAGTTTGAAGTGTAATATGTAAAAAAAAAAAAAAGGTTATGTTCCTCAAACAATATCAAGGACAATGAAGATTACAAATAGGATGGATTTTTCTCACCAGAAATCTAGATTCTAGATTTAATTAGCATGAAAACACTACTTGCATTTATAAATGATTTATTTGGAGGGGAGACTGTTATCTTTAAGGCCAATAGCATAAAAAAATGTAATTAATTTCCACTTATTTTTACAGGTTTGTGCAATTATGACGTTACCTGATGTCACAAAAACAATGGTCAGCTCACAGTAAACAATCCACTGATTTTAAATTATTTTAAATGTTTATTTTTTTTATCAAAACTTGTTGGACAGGGAAAAGTGAAAAAGTTGTGCTAGTTTGTACACATGTTTGCAAATGATTGTAATGGGGGGGCTCTCCTGGGGTGAAGGAAAAGTGGGAGCTTTTAAAGAATATAGTTATTGAAGATCATTTGGGAACACGTGTGTGAAAGTGGACATAAAATGACCAGCAGTCCAACATGGAAAGAATTTGCATGAAAAAAAAATCAGAGATATTTCAAAACCCCATTTAATGTTTATAAATATCTCAAAAACAAGACAAATCTCTGCTGGAGACAATGTGGAGATCGTGGTTTTTGAGATTGCCTCAAATTGAAAGCTTTCTGGTTGGAAATCTAAGGGGAAATTTCTATATTTTCTAGACATCTGATCAAGCTGGATGCTTTGGCATTTATGTTTAGAGACCTCCCCAATAGGTACATGAGCAAATATATTCAGGATCATATGTATGTATAAGTTTTCTTTGGATTTTGTTTTCTCTACAAGAAAGAAACATATTGAAGCTATTTGTCATGCAGTGTTAAGAAGAAAATATAAATCTGTAAAGCTTTAAAAATCTATAAAAATCTTTGTTTAAAAAAATTCTTTGTTTAATGACATTATTTCAACAACAAATTTCAGATAATAAAATGTCCCCACATCGCATATTTGGAACATAACAACAAGAATGGTAACAAATGAAAAGATAAATAGAAAATATCATCATATATTTTCATTCTGTGGGTGACATCATGCACACTAACGCTTATTTTGAAGTCGTTTCAAACAAGTCTTTTCTTTACACTCAGAACCAGAATAAATTACATATTCAGCAGGGGAATTTAAGCTGGCTTCAAATAACCTTAGTGTGAAGAAGCTAATAGGTACGGCTACAGATTCTGAGCTATGTTGCTCTAAGTGTGAGAGAGTATGCTTTTTGTCGTGAAAAAGGGTACACGTCTCCTGGGACGAGACCTGATGGGTGCTTTAAATGTCTGCATTGCAGGCAACACTGTTCTTTCTCCCCCTTCTCATACGCTTGTGACAACTACAGGATCATCATGTCTATCTCACATCACTGCTTCTTCTGACATCGGCTGTGCTTTGTGCGTCAAAATTGACCCTTCAGTTAAGCCTGTCTGCCAGAAACTGTGACGCCTCCCATTTGCTGTACGAGCATCTATCAGCCTAAGTAAACCGCCTACAAAAAGCTGGCGTCATTGAAAAGATTGATTCTTCACCCTGGGTTTCATCTGTATTTTGTGACTGGATGTGCAAATGGTGGAATACGGATGTGTGCAGACATGAGGGACCCAAAGCCATCATCACTGACTGCTACCCATTGCAACACATGGATGAACTATTTACAAACCTGCAAGGTGCAAAGATGTTTTCCTCAATTGACCTAATGCGTCCTACCAGCTGCCTCTTCATGAAGAGAGCAAAGACCTTACAGCATTCATTACACACAAAGGACTCTTTAGATTCTGTAGGGTTTCATATGGACTTGCTTCTTCTCCCTCATTCTTTCAGAAATTGATTGTCAGAAATTCTCAAGGCCCTCACAGGTGTCCAAACATACCATGAAGTTTATGGCAAAACTACTTCTGAACATGACCTGAATCTCAGTGTTGTCCTCCAGAAGCTGAAGGTAGCTGGATTTGTGCTCAATGAGGAAAAATGTCATTTCAGAGAATCATCACTCCGTTTCCTTCCGGCATGTTACAACAGATGGCCTTCTTCCAGATCAAATACATATTGACGCTGCTTTAAAAGCCCGTTCCTCTATGTTCTTTCCTTGGCCTAGTCCAGGTGTAGGGAACCCTGGTCCTTGAGCCTGAAGGAGTCATAGCTTGACAGGCATTTGATTTGAATCAGGTGTGCCAGGTCAAGGATACATGGAAAACCTGCAGGAAATACGGCTCTTGAGGACCTGCTTGCATGTACACAGGAATAAATGAGGGACTAATCTACTACATATACATTGAAGGTACGATCTGTTTAGCTAGCTTGGATGATCACTAGTAGAGGTATTTTTCAATGTGGAATTCCTGTGCATGTTATTTGGAAATACACTACAGACTCCAGGAAAATTAGGTTTCCAGCAGCTTATAAAAGCTTAAATAAACTACTACAATTTTGAATTTCCCTGTGGGATAAAAAAAAGTATTTTTCATTTCATTTCACCATACAGAAACAAAGAAAGCCTCCTCAACACAATAAAAATAATAATTAAAAAATTAATAGAATAGGGGTTGTGTCTGCAGCCTTGCTGTGACATCGTGGATCTTCTCACCTCTTTTATATGGTCATTTGGCAGACATCTTCATCCAAAGCAACTCACATATGATAAGCAGTCACTTTAACCATAGCTATCCATCCATACATCCATTTTTTACTGCTTATTCCCAAACGAGGTCGCGGGGGGTCTGGATAACCATATCTATTAACCTAATAATCAAAATAATAATAATAATAATAACAATAATCTTATGGGTGGAGAAAGCTAGAGTACCCGGAGAGAACCCATGCATTCATGGAGAAAACATGCAAACTCCACACAGAAAGGCCACTGGACACAACTCCCCAGCTGAGGCTCAAACCAGCAACCTACTTCCTGAGGCCGCAGCGCTAACCACTGTTCCACTACACTGCCCACTCACTTGCAGTCGCTGCATCCTCTTTCAGAGAAATGTAAATACTAAGCGGCAACCTTGGGCAGAAAAATGGGAAGCCAATGCAAAGTGCAACAAATTGCAGTTCAGCCCTCATCCGCTGGGGTCTGATGTCAAAACAGAGCTAATCCCCATAGACCTCTATGTTAAAAACACCACTTTCACAGCAGAAATACACATTTTTACAGCCTGGTTTCAAAAACATTTTTGGTTTAGAGCGTCAAGTTTACCTTATTGACAACAGTGAAAGGGGTGAATTTTGTACAACTCCTCCATTTCAATGTTATTTCATCTTGAATTTGTGAATAATTAAAGGCATGTCCGTTTGATTGATGCGTGTCAAAAGTGCTATTAGTATTTGACAGAGTAGAAAAAAAATCAAATAAAAAATTAAGCAGAGAGTCACCCTCACCAGAGCCGATCGGTCCACCGTGGGACCCTAAATGAACCTTTACTCATGAAGCAAATCTCAGCATTGTGTATTTACATGTGTTAACCACTTTAGAGAAGTGGAACTGAAATTCATTTTAAAAAGGTTTTCCATGCATGAGGAATCAGAGGGTCAAAAACCGCCTGTTAGAACTGTTGCACATGGAAAGAGACCAGTTTGTCTACATGTAAACAGTAAAGTCAGAACAGAGCAGGCACAATAGCAGCAGACTCCTACAAATATAACTGATTGAGCATCAACCCCTTAATTCCTGAATTAAGAGTAACTGGGCAGAGATGTAGCGAACTCGACCCCCAAAGGTCCCACACAGAGATACACCATTTGCTCGTGAAATTTACACCCCCAAGATAAAGGCTCCACATCAAAAGAGACATCTCATTTTTTAAATCTAAGAACTTTATTTGACCCTTTAACTAAATCTGAAAAGACTAGGCTGTTTATTTTTTGCATATATTTACTATTTATTACCATGGAACAAGTAAAAATTATTACAGTGAAATATCCTGCTGTCTGGTGGTCACCAGGGTCCAGGAGACCAGTATCATGTGGTAAACAACAACATTATGAGTGAAGT
>JBAMIG010000001.1:24988758-25000417 GCA_037177335.1 Kiunga ballochi
GGTAAACAACAACATTATGAGTGAAGTTTCTGCCATAAAGTGATGCAACATGTCTCAGAAACACTATGTATCAAATAAGCAACACCAGGCCATAAGGGGTTAAAGCCCCAATTACACAAAAAATAACTTTAGTTTAAATCATTTTCTGATGTTCGTGCCTCTAGTTTAAACATCCGATCTGCAACCTGGAGCTTTACTGTGGGTGTGGATGTTGTCAGTAAATTTGAGAATTTCAAAAGAAACTTTTCAAAATAAGTCTTTCTGATATTCCAGTTTAAGGTAGTCAACAAGGGACTATGTATGTATGAACCAAATAAAGTCTCTGACACTTGGAATTTCATCAACAATATTCTGCAAATCATTTTCCTGAGGCAAATATACCAGAGTTAGACTGACCCCAAAGATAAAAAGTGTTAAAATAGTTAACTTAGCCCTGTGATGGACTGGCAACATCTGGATGTGTACCAGCAGCTTCCCTGCAACCCTGAACTGGATTAAGCCTCACAGAAAATGAATGAAAGAACTTTATAAATGTTCATCTTAAATGATCCACCTTTCATTTAATGTCATACCTGAATCATATAAGCTGCACAGAGCCAGACCTCTTTACCAGGGACAACCTAATGTCATGTCTGTCCCTGAAAAACCAGGCAGCTGTAAGCCATGAAGGTTCTGATACTCAGACTCAGGCTTAGCTTTTTTAACACAGCTTCAAGTCCTTATGTTGATTTTGATTGACTGTGCATCCAGGACGATCACTTCTGTCATTTTAAAATGAAAACAGATAGTCTTCGTTCTCTCATCTCTGCACTGTTAAACCTGAAGGACATTTGAGGGTAATAATGACAGATCTGCCCACAGCCTGGCATTCTGGTGCAGCTGACCCCCACTGGACAGTAGTTGCATTGTAATTGAAGTTATTTAGCGGCCAAAGTGAGCGGCTTTAGAGCAATCCATTTTTAGAGTATGACGAGGACAAATCCTGATGAAATATGTGTCCTGTCCTTAATCTTCTTCATCATAAACAGCTGTCCTGGGTTATGGATGTGAATGTTGCTTAACCTGACGAGAGAGCGGCCTTTGATCTGGATTTGGCTCCGTCTACCCTAACCTGATCCCCTTTTCCCACCATCTGTCGTATTTTTAATACTCATATTTTTTTTAAGTACATTGCAAAAGCTAAATGGCCTCACTGACTTCAAATCCGCAGTTAGACTTTATTTGTGTTTAATTACAGGTTTCACCTCGCTTCATTTGGATTACACACATGTAACCTTGTACTATTTCATAACTCACTTATTTGATTGATGTTGCTGGATGCAGCCTATAATATTTACATTCCTACAGTGAGTTATGCAGTGAGAATGTATGTCAACACATACTTTATGCTGTTTAACCTAATCATTTTTGTGAATGTTTACTGGTGAGAAGGTTGAGACTTGAATTTACCTCAATTACTCTCTAGTAAAGTTAACACATAAAGGATGTAAAGGAAAGAAATATTAATAACAAAATATTAATAAGACATTTTAATAGTAATAGGAAAAAGATGTCTCATAATTTTTTTAATAGTAATAGGAAAAAGATGTCTCATAATTTTTTTAATAGTAATAGGAAAAAGATGTCTCATAATTTAACCTCTGCTTTCTTTTTCATTATTTTATATTCTGTTCAAAAAATCCTATTAGATTAAAAGCCTCTCACTGGAATTGCACAATGTAATTTTTCACTCTCATAGGACTGCCCTCCAAAACTGTTTCCTGTGGCATTTTGACAGTTCACATCAACACATGGCTCTGTATGCTGGTGTGATGGAGGCTTACTTCCTGATGTATGAAGAACAGGAAATTACTGGATTTTTTTAAGTATGTAATGTGACTGTTAATTATGTTATCTGATAGCAGAACATTAGCATGATAGGAAATAAAAAGGGTATTTCAAAGAGGCAGAGCTTCTCAGATGTAAAGGTGTGCAGAAGTTCACCAATCTGTAACAAACTATTTCAGAGTTGGAGAAAATATTCAGATTTTTTTTATTTTTAGATGCAATAAAATGAGAAAAACTTGCCCCATCAACATAAATATTATCGATAAATTCAGAGAATCAATTTTAGTGCATGAGACAAAAGCAAAGGTCAAACAAGTTGATTATGTGAATAAAAACACATTGTACATGCTCAGAATGAGGAACTGGACTGAAGAGGATTGAGGTTGGTTTGTGAGTTGGCCTTATTTAAATACGTAACTGGATTTATTTGGATTGCTGGGAATCACACAAGCAAACAGGGAAGAGTTTCTTTCCTTAAATTATCAAATGATACTACCATCTGCTGTCACACTTGTTGAATGTGAAACCACAGAGTAAGTCTCTGAGATCAAGCTACTCACAACCACTAGAGACTCGCTCCAAAATACTTCTGAGCTTCTTACAATGAATTATTCTGTTGTGAAGTAGCAACTGTGAGCATGCGAACGCCCCACGTTGCAATTATGTTCATTTTCCCAAACATACTAACTCGATGCACCTACAATATTTCGCACCTTTTGAAAATGCAGTGAGCACTGTTAATAAGTCGGTTTGTACTTCTTTTTTTTTCTTGAGCAATGATTTTGTACATGGATCTGACCCCAACAGAACATATCAGTACTTTGTGTTTTGGTGGCATTTTTCTCAAAATACTTATTTTAGGACACCAGACATCAGTTGATGTGTCTTCAACAAACAATGTGAATAAGGAGCTGATAAAACTTGGAGAAACTTAAGAAATTATGGTTTAAGAAGGCGAAAAAAAAGGGTATTTTTGATTAAATATGGGAACCAGTCTTCAAACATCTGAAGCACGGAGAGATCAAAGGTCAGTCTTTCAGGAAAATTCTGTGATGAAATTGACTGTAAGCAGGTCATTTTCCTGTCATTTACTCATTACATGCATAGCCTATGTTTACTTTTTGTTGTTGTCATGGTTTTATATATTCCAGCTCAAGATTGCACCTTTTTTTTGTTTAATTTCAGAACCAACAGCTACAAAAACAGAACTGAACCTGTGCACAAATCTACCACATTATCACTTATCTGTGGATGCACTATTAGTTTTTGTTGTTGTTGTTATGTTCTTTGTTTTGTTCTGTTTGTCTGTTAACATATACCTGGGAAAGTATTTTTGCTTAGTAAGAGGCATGTAATGTTCCCAGCGTGCACTTGTCAATAATAATTAGTAGTTAATTATAAATCAATCAAGAGGGTCATTGATCAAGGCCAGGGATCTCTAAATTTGGTCCCCGAGGGCCGATACCGTGCAGATGTTCCATGCTTCCCTGCTGCAACACACCTGATTTAAATGAATGTCTCACTAACAGACTTGTGCAGCACTTAACAAGCTGTGGAGATCACTTTAACATGAATCCAGTGTGTTTCTCTTTTAATACCTGCAGGACACTGGCTTTCAAAGACCAGATTTGGAGATCCCTGATCTTTGTTAAGAGCATCTTTCTTCTACAGAGAATCTGCTTCAGTTTACTGAGTCTGTTTCTAAAACAATCTGGATGAAGAAAAAAAAGAAAAATCAAATCAATTAGTGCATTAAAAATATTAAAGCTGCCATTTATTTACGAAAAGTATTGTGTAACTTTGATTTGCTTTATTTATTCTTTTTTTGTGTGTGTGTGGATAGAAAATGTGAGTGTTAAAATATAAAACATCTGTTGGATATCAGTGGCAAATATGTGAGGAAAGCCGTCGCCGATCAATTATTTATTGTTTGGTGAAGCCTTAAAAAACTTTGTTTGGACAGATACCTGGGCCTGGGGTAAATGCCCCTTCAGACTGTTTCCTCTTAAATGCATTTATTCTGACATTATTTCCATAAACAGTCAAAGAAAATCTCAGATAAGTTATACATATGCCTAAATATTCTCACGTTAGAAGATTTTCACTGGGCCAGATGGAGATACAACCAAGGGGACTGAGGTTAAGATGTGCAGCAATGTGGCATAGGTACTTCCAGTAAACCAAACCACTTCTCAGCTTCTTTCCACCCTATCACCCAACATCTTAGAAACATTACTGCTTCATTTCTGAGAAACTTGCTTACGATTAGAGAGATGCCATGAAACCTCTGGAATTAATTTTCCAACAAAGACGAATAGTCTGTTTTTATAAAAAAATAAATGTATTTATATTAAGCTATATTGTTCTTACTTAATTAAATGAATTCTAACATACTGGTAATAAGCGTAGGAGCAACGTATTAACATATAAAATTCACTTTGCATACGTACGCTATGCAGGTGTCAATCACTTGTGGCTAATTACTCTGGTTCAATAACCCCACAAATCTTGGAAATAGAAAATTATTGAGTCGTTCATACAGTTTTTTTTTTCTGGCTAACTGAACTATTGCTCATGTACTCATACTCCTTATTTAGAACATGATTTGCATTTTAGAGTCTTTGTCATTGCAGCTTCAGATAACTATTACTTGAATCTGTGCAAAAATAGGCTGCTCAAATAACTTGTTCTCACTTTTATATAAGCTCAGTAATGTTACTTTGAAGGTTGTTTTTGCCTTCTGCAGCAATATTCATCTTCTTCAGTTCTCTAGGGATCAACTTTCAGTGGGTCCCATGACTACAACATGACTCTCAATTGCAAATTAACAAGATGGAAACAAGCAGAGCTGATTGTACTGAACCATTCATCTCTTGGTCTGGCATCTCAGCAGATGGAAAGGTATTGGTGCCAACAACATTGCACCCATGGGTGCACAAATGAAGTGACAGGCAAACTCTAAAGGACAGAAAGCTGCAGTGAAGACATGTTTATGCCAACTCAAGACTCTTCAAGAACCAGTTTACATTTCAGAGAAAACTTATATGCTGATTTTTTCATTTAAAAACACATTTTAGCTGCCAATCAGCACAGGTCATTTATTAAGAGTTCCAAATCGTACTAAAAAAACTAAAATAAAGGTCTTTTTATCATTTAAAAAATGTTTGGACACATTAAAACCAAGAATGTGCCTTACACGGTAAATGATAAAGTGGAAAAGAGATTGTGAGCCTTAAGATAAAACACAATGACCTTAGAGCAGCACATGGCTTCAATAAATCAATTCCATCTGCTAAAAACAAGACTTAATCATACTGCCATACAGGCAGCCACACAATTAGCTACCACCAGAAAAAGCAGTATCCATGTGAAGCAGATCCAATTTAACTGAGAGCCATGGGAAAAAAAAGAAATTGTACTTTTTAACAAAGCAGCGTGTGAAAAATGTGCTTCCTCAGAAAGCAAAGGTGGGTTATGTATGGAATACACGGAGTGCCAGAAAAGTTATAGAACATAACATAAACAATAAATTGTAATAAAAAAAAACAATAAGGAATAAATTCAGAATAAAAAATAAATAAATGACTAAACTTATTCTGGCAGCTGGTGTCATTGGCCCGCCCTACCTGCACCCTGGCAGTTCATTCCCACAGTATGATTGCAGCGGGTGAGCTTAAAAGTGACATAACTATGAATGCAGACTAGGTTTGGTTGGAGGGCTTTTATTTTGTGGGTTTGGTCTAGTTATGTTTTTATCATTTCTTTTTTTTGTTGTTGTTTGTTTTTCATGTATTTACCCTCTTGTTTCTTGATTGTAAACCATGGTGTAAACCTTTGTGTTGAACAGACTTTTGACCATGTGATAACTGATGCAATGAAATTATGTTGACATGTGTTGGAGAGGACAACCATTAGGTGGAAAATCAATCAGTTTAGATTAACAACATCAATTCACCTGGGAATTGTGCCAACTCTAGGCAACCTGTACCTAATCATTTGCAAAGATGTATTGATACATTGAGACACTCACAAAGACATTTGCAATTTCATGAAGTGAATGCTAAAATCAATTATGTTGTGAAGAATTGCCAAGCGGTTTGTAGGTTTGTCTGTTATTTAAAAAATGTGCTGTTTCAAAAAGTGAACCAAACAGAAGGAGAAAAATTACTTTTGAAGGATTTGACCACAGCAGATGCTACGTGTCCAAAAGCATTTGCAGTGGGATCATTGCAATGACAGAATTCTTTCCAACTCTTTCCACTAATTAGAGTTACATTTTTGGAGGCTTTTTTGTTTTGTGTTTGCTTTGCTCCAACCTCATCCTGCTCCAAACGGGACAGTAATATCCACAGGAAAATGATGCTGTAGGCCACATGTTTTCAGCTTAACTCTATCTATACTGAGTGTAGCAAAGTATTTTTAAAACTGGCATATAATTTGAGGTCTACAATATGACAGATGATGGACTGGAGACAAAGTAGCTGCATCTTGGACATGCCAGTGCATCTTTCAGTACAGTTAAAGAGGTTTTGCCTGATTGTTTTTGCCATTTTCTTTGTTATTTCTAGTTTTTCTGTCATTTTTGTATCACAACACATTTGGTAATTTATCTAAATGAGTCAATTTAAGTGTAATTTTTAATTAATTGAAAGTAGCAAGCATGTGCTGCTAACAAAATGTACTTGATAGTCTGATCATTACCGAGGCTGATCAGAGGATCCAGGTTTTTGCAGATGATGTGGTTCTGTTGGCTTCATCTGGTCCTGATCTCGAGCTCTCACTCAAACGGTTTGCAGCCAAGTGTGAAGCGGCTGGGATGAGAATCAGCACCTCCAAATCTGAGACCATGTGCCTTGTGAGTGGGGGATAGGGTCCTGCCCCAAGTGGAGGAGTTTAGGTATCTCAGGGTCTTGTTCCCGAGTGGGGGGGGGAAATGGAGCGTGAGATCAACAGGCGGATCGGCGCTGCATCTGTAGTAATGTGAACGGTGCACTGGGCTGTTGTGGTAAATTTACCGGTCGCTCCTCACCCTCGCCTATGGTTACGAGCTGTGGGTCCTGACCGAAAGAATGTCTCCCTTAGAGATAGGCTGAGAAGCTCGGCCATCCGAAAGGTACTCAGAGTAGAGCCGCTTCTCCTCCTCATGGTGAGGAGCCAGATGAGGTGGCTCAGGTATTTGGTTAGGATGCTTCCTGGACACCTCCATGGTGAGGTGTTCCGGGCACATCCCAGTAGGAGGAGTCCCCATGGTAGTTGATTATATCTCACGGCTGGCCTGGTAACCCCTCGGGACCCCCCTGATGAGCTGGTGAATATGGCTGATGCCCCCACAACCTGACTTGTGACAGGCGGTGGAGAATGAATGGATGCACTGACCTTTTCCACAAAAGCAGAATCTGTTTTGAGAAATTGACTCGGGGTATTTTGGTGAGGTCACACAACCCCAAGGAGGCAAGACAGTAACCTAAGAGCATCAATAACGAGCCTGAAAATGAATATGAAGTTATTTCATGACAATTCAATCCACCTTTCAAGAATGAGAGATTAACTAGTTGGAAACAAATTTATAGCTTTATACATCTCCTGCATTCATGGTAAATCCAAATTTATTATCATTGTTTAATGTCAGCATTTATTATTTATTCATTTGGCAGTTTCTTAATGTTAATCAGCTTCTGGTCTGTTAATGACAGCACTGCTCAGGCTGTTCAGCTTTGTGCACAATAAGGGAAGCTGAAGTGACAGCATAACACAAACTACTAACTTCCTACGCCACACACAATCTTATATTTCTCCTTTTTATTTCTCCAAAACAAGTGTTTGTTTTTCTTGTCCACACAGTTTCCATTTGAGCCTTGTTATATAACATATGTACCACCCATCTCTCCATTAAGGAGTGATGTTTTTTTGCAGAGCTGCAGGTTATATTGTCCCTGTCAGCAGTTAAAAACTGTCTCTTATCTTTGTGAAAGCACTATTTTCTTTGACCAGATGCTGGCAACATGAGGAGACACGACGGGGGTTCTATTGCCGCTTTTGGTTCTTTACATCAGCTGGTATACAGGGCCCCTTAACATTCACAGCAGTACATCAAAAATACATAAATAAAAGCTCAAGCTAGCATGAATTGTTTGGGTTTGCAAGTGAAAGGTGCAAAGGTGTTCTGGAAGAAGGTTTTTTATTGGAGGAGAACATTGGGGATCTTTGGCCATAAGCACAGTGCCATATTCTGCAAAATAAAAGAGCACATCATGTCAGCACAAATATCGTTAAATGTAAATTTGTTTAGTAGCAACGGGACTTGAACTCCTTAGAGTTGGAACTCCAAGAATGACTGAGGTTTTGTTAGCTCATATGTGAGGCCTTCTGTCCATCAACTAAACTAAAGGCATGAGGTCAAATCTTTGCTAAGCTGTTGTAATCTTTTTATTTATCTCTTTATTTGTTTGCTTTGTTAGTGATTTTGGGTGTTTTCTTTAGTTAGGGCTAACTTCTCCACATTGTAAAAGCAAAATCTAATCGCTTTTGTTTTTGACATTTTGTGTGGTGTTTTTGGATTTCCTGTTTTGTTTTGTATTCCTGTTCTGCCTCACGTATTTCTGTTTAGCTTCTTTTCCTGGTCGTTAGTTTCACCTGCAATGATTTTGATTATGTTCACATGTGTCTTGTTTGATTCAGTTGATATTTAGGTACTTTGGTTTCTCAGTTCTGGTTGTGGGTTCATTAGGCTTCCCCTTGTGAGTCACCTCACTTGTTTTCCGCTATTTTGGACGGCAAGTAGTCCAGTCCCAGACCAGTTGAAATAGGACAGTGTGTAGAGTATTCCAATTGGGAGAGGCCAATTGGCCTCTTTTTATCTCCAGATGCTGATTGGACTGAACCATTAACAGGGTTGCCTTCCCACCACAAAATTCCACCATCCAAAACTCTAAATGCGATCTGCAAACTATATACACAAATACTCTTATCAACACACAGTAAAAATGTAATCTCTGCTGTCTTCACATCAACACTTCAGCCCTTTTCTGAAAGAAACGTCACACATCAGTCAACAAAGGTTTGTGTGCAATTATGTCTATAGTGCGGATATGCAAATAAAAAGTCCAAGCATGCCCAAAGTATACATGTATAAGTGTATTTTATGTAACGGGTAAATGCTCCGTCACAGGGGGGAGGGATCTTGCTCGTACAAGATAGATAAATGTCTCCTGATGCCACTCAGTAAATTAGGATTTCACAGACAATGTCTGAGATGTGTGTAACCTGAGTTTCATATTCACTGCACAACACAAAACATTATTAAAATGATTAATTTAGCACTGCACCCTTGATGGATGAATATCAGTTGCTTGCTGGTGATTCTGCACAAAACAAAAGCAGTCACATGGTAAAACCATTAGCATTAATAATCTCGGAGATGTTTCCACCAGTTGAGGACTTACCTCTTACTGCAATCAATAGCTGCCTCCATAAATCTGAAATCAGTTAATAAAAGGTCTGTCTTATAAAAAGCTTATAGGGTTGTTATGATACTAGAATGTCCAAAAAAAAAACTCAATACTAATTTCAGCACCTCAAAAAGAAAAGAATAGTTATTTTAGAAGCCATTAGATGCTTTTATTAAACAAGTCTTCCACAGTAACTTCATCCACTAGAAGTACTTTTTCTGATAATAGCGACACATAAAATCTCCATCCTTCTGCTTCTGGATTTTTTTACATTATCTGCATTACTTACAAAGCTAATAATGTGTCTTTCTTATATATTCACTGATCTAGATACAAATTACTTGTTTTCAAATGACTCATTGTAGCAGATAACATCTCTTGCTATTCAACATGTACGACTGTACTGAACTAAATCCTTTTGCAGTCTCTTCTGAAGGCTGATTAGTTGATTCCTGATTTTAAAATACTGGCAACATACCTGCAGCTGCTCATCAGTGTAGTTTAAGCTTCCCGCTGTTCATCAATGCCTTGCCAGCTGGTGAAGAAAACAAACTAGTTTAGTCTTCTCCAATGATGCCCCACGCTGACAGTGTTACATGAAATACACAGCTTTCCTTTGCGCACAATATCTTCCTGATGAAACGTGTGACGATGTCATCTCAGGAGGAGGTCACTGCTTGCTGATTACACTCGTCCACACATACTGTACTTCTCATCATTAATTCAGATCTGTTGTGGCGCAGGAGGGTCTGAATCCTCATTTCTTTCGAAATGCAGCAAAGTTATGGGAGGTAAAGGGAGAGGGGGTCGCAAGTATAATTTTGTTTCACCTAATTATGTGTTATAATGTCTCTGTGGGTCACCCTTAACTCTTTAGTCTCTTAGTTACACAAGACAGAGTATAATGTAATAACACATGAGATTGGTGCTCCCCCTGGTTTCACAAGATGAATAATTATGAGGAGAGTAAAAAAGAAAAACTGGCAGTCATGCAGCGTCAAGTTGTCCTAAGCTGTAACATAAACTGTTTTACTGCCTCTAAAAATAGCTGCTGACTGTTTCAACACATAAGCATGAGAGATTTTCAGGTAAAGTTCTGAACAGTCCGATCAGGTCTTTTTCTGCTGTTACAGTGCATACAACACCCCAGTGAGAGGCTTTCTGCTAGAGGTGCACTCTCCCTGCTGCAAGGAAGGAGGTGCAGGCAAACAGCTGTTCAGATCAAGGAGGAGGGAACAAATCACATGCAGGTATCAGGATGCAGATGCTGAGAATAGTATAAGGTTGTTTTCTCTATAGTTTAGCTTATGGTACCACATGGGACTTTTAATTTCTTTTAATAAAAGTTTGTTCCAATTTAAAGTGATGAAAAGTGACCGTGTCAAAAGCATCGTTCAGGATTAAACTTTATTCTGAATAAAGTGGCTTTGCATTTTAATGTAAAATTTCTTAATTCCACCATCAGGTAAAACTTCATACTAAATTAATACTGGTTGTTCTGCACATGCTCATTAGCTTTTCCTGCCGTGGAGATACACATGCACATCTGCTGCCTCCCGTCTTTGACATTCTACATTTCTTCTCCCTTCAGCTGCTGAATAAAGTGAAGTAGTATTCTCATGTTGAGCTGGTAATTCAAAATTATAATTAATATTAAAGCAAAATAGTACCTATTATGTAGTTAGTGATATTGTAAATAAACACTGAAAAGAGAAGGAGAATAAACAGGCTTTTAGGTAGACTTAAATTTTGAATTAACATTTTCATGTAAAGTTGAAGACTTTCGTTCAGAATGAGTTAATTCCAAATAAAAACCCTATTCAGCCATATCCAATATGTTAACCACAACAGTGTAAGGTAGTTTTAAATGCTGCAGAATATGTGCTGATGCATGGACACATGGTCTCACCTGCTGGTGATGCTGCAGAAACTCAAGATAAAATATTACGGACACTGGAAGACGTCTCTTCTCTGCAGGAGGGCAACAAAGATGACAACATTGGTGTCACTGCTGTTGCAAATTCATATCTAAAAATTTTTTAATGTGCATAAATACATGACTATTGATTTTTTTTTACAGCTCTAGTTTGCAGGGCCCCTCATTCTCACACCTTTAGGGTGAGACTCCTGTAATTCACACTTCTGCTGTGACTCATTCATTTTTTCACACATTCAAAAGTAAATGCACAACTCCTGGCATCATTCTATGAGTAGGAGACTCATAGAATGATAGGATAGGATGGTAACAGCGAAAACAGTTTAGATCACTCAAGTGTAAAATGACAAATGTTCACTGTAAATCACTGCTGTGTTTTTTTACTCTGTAGCACCAAAAGTTTCTGAGCTTTTCTCCCACTTTTGATAAATATACATATACATATATA
>JBAMIG010000001.1:25032332-25043042 GCA_037177335.1 Kiunga ballochi
CCGATCTCACTACTTTCAAAGTTTTTTTTGCTCTTTATTATACATATATATATACATATATATATATATATATATATATATATATATATATATATACATGCATGTACAGTCTCACAAAATTTGAATATTATGACAAAGCCATGCCGCATTGATGCAGTGCTTCATGCAAAAGGAGATTAAATTAGAGTCTTCAATCAGTCTATTCCCAAGGTGCATGTCTTTGGACTGTGGGAGGAAGCTGGAGTCCCTGAAGAGAACTCACGCTAACATGGAGAGAAAATGCAAACTCCACATATAATGGTTACTGGTTGGAACTCCCCCAGCCGAAGCAGCAACATTTATATAAACATTTGGATCAAGTGATTCGGGGTAACCTAAGCTCCTTCCAGGTCCTTAAAAAAGGTACACAGAGATACCCAACGGTCAAGTTACAAATGCTAGTTGGTACATAAATCCAGAATAAACACAGGGCAAATGTACTTTTATTTTGACTTTTATCTGAACATGACACCATCACAGCGCACTGGTATTGTTGGTTATTTGTATGTTACAGGGTGCTGACATATATTTCTAAAACAGCCATTTTTTCTATAAATAATCTGAGCAGACTTTATGATACATCTTGTGTCTACATGTCCAATAAAAATCTCACCAAAGTGCAGTCGGAGTCTCTCAGCCCCTGCTGGGGGAAATCAGACAAACTGAATACAATTGCAGGGGAACCCAGTCAAAGCTGCCTGAAAACTGTGCAGGATGGATGAGAGAGTGAGTAACCAGTCGTCATAGCTGTGCAAGCAGCCATCAGTGATGAGATACAACCATGAGATACAACTTAAAATGACCGGGACATTGTTCTGGGCCAACTGGATTTAAAAGATGGAAAGGTCACCAATGTTTTTAGGTGCTATAAATTGTATCTATTTACAGCAGGAGGCTTGCTGTTAAGATAAAATTAATGCCATACATTTAGGGCTCAAGCCGTTTGATAAAACAGTATGCTATTGACTGGGAAGATTAGGAAAGCAGGTTTGCTCCTCTTAGGGTGACACTTCATGCATCCATGGCATCTGGTACAACATACAGCGAGAGCTGAAGAGTGTGAATGTGATAGTAGCTTTAATAGTAGCTTTCCCTTTTCACTGGCTTTTGACAAAATGTGCAGATGAACACAACCATCTAAAGGATGTGATAATGGTATGCTATATATAACGCAATGTTATGCACTGATGGGACTTTTTTAAAAATATGCTGCAATTATAGTCTGATGTTCTGATCATCAGATACAGCAAAGACATATTTATGGTCATTTTTGTGCAGAGATCAAAAACGACATTTGGCCCAATTCACAGATTTTGGTGACACAGAAATAAAGGATAATTACTAAACTAAATACCTGATCAGTGGTAACATGTTTGCATTTTGTTTTAACAGCATCATTTTAAGTTGAAAAACCACCTTTAATCTCTAGATGGATGACAGGAAACACTCATGTTTAGTGCAGGAAGTATGTGTAATATTGTTTATTTTAGCAACATCTGAAAGAAAAAATACATGATTCAGTCATAACCATGCTTTTTTACTTTCACCTTTTTTCCACTGCATTAGGAAGGGAATGACTGTACTAGACTAGTAATCTTCTATACATTTGATGATTTCCAGAACATGAACACCACTACACATACAGTACTTGTAGATAAGAGGTAAGCTTTTAGTACTTGGAGGGAATTCATAACAGCTATAATACAACAAATACAGAACCTTTAACTGTATGAAGTTACTGATAATAGCTGTGGTGTGCCAGAAAAAGACTGACCATAAACAAAGATTTGACCCTGAATGTAAACTTTAGGATACAACAACAAATCAAGAGCTGAGAAATACTGAGATTCTCTCTGTAATTATGGATTAGCAGGGTTGTACAGTTGTGGAATGAATATATCCCACATGGGGAAAAAAGCTTATATAAAGTTTGTTTAAACTCTAAAAAAAAAGAAGAAAAAAAGGGATTTGTGAGCATCTGCTTCTGCCATCCAGCAGGCTGAGGCCTACATTCAGTTCAGAGGTTGTGATTGGTTCAGAAGCAACACAGCCAAGAAAGAAGCCACCAGTGGCCGATAAACCAGTATCCTCTCTGGGGGGGCCACATGCATAAATAAAGAGAACTTTTTTCTCTTTGCTTTCCATGAGAGGACTGAAAACTATTAAAAAGCAACAAAGTCTTTATCGGTCTTTCTGTCCCTCATACACGCAAATATTACATAACCTGCTTTTACACCTCATGATTGCATAGAAAGGAGAACAGGTGGTTCACAGAGATACCTCAATAAAATTCAGATTTCTCTTCGTGACTCATGATGTGTACATAACATTAGCACCTTGGAGGGGTTCATGCAGTCCTGGTTTAAAGAAGTGGTTCTGTGCGGTGGAGCTCGGTTCTCTTTGGTAGATGTGAAATGTTTCATTCTTGGTACGTAATCCTCAAGAGCCCTTACAGGTTAAAATAAGCTCCAAACTGTTTCCTTAGGGACTATTAGCTTCAGATTTCCTCCACCTTAACTTTGTCCAGCAACTGGATTCATGTCAGTAACAACTCATAGTTGTTATTTTTATCCCAACAGCTGCATCCAGATTAACCAACAAAAATATTCCTTCTTCACTTCCCATCCTTGGCAACCTAAACAAACATCCTTTTCAGGCAATGTTTTGCCAGTCTAGTTCTTCAGGCAAGCCAAGGGCCATAGTGCCTTTTGTGGGTATGAAGTCTGGCCCAACATGGAGCGCAGGGACTTGGTAGAGTGCTAGCTACGACCCCGGTGGATGGTGTGTTTGTGGGGCCCTCGTGAACATGAAGCGCAGCATGTTGTCTTGTAGTAATCGTACACACAGAGGCGAGCCTGGACCACTACGTTGCAGTTGAAGTATTTGTCTTTGCAGTTCTCATCTGAAATGAAAAATGAAGCGTGATCTTTAGTTTCAGCAAATACATGCAAATGTTTGTGCAAAAGTCTTGAGCCACCAGTTAACCACTTATATTATATACTTATATTTATAAAGTATATATACTTGTATATACGTATATTTTTCATCCAGGGGGATAAAAACATTGGATAATCCTTTAAAGTGGTCTTGAGCAAAAGTTTTCAAATTCTTTGGTCATTGAAAGTTTTTTCTTGGACAATAGCACAATACCAGAGAAACCAGTTATACCTCATTAATTCATTAAAAAAATAGCAAAATAGTAACTCAAGGGATGAATAAAGCTGTTTGACACAGGACCCAAAAAGGTAGCTGCCCCCTCTATTAACTTTCAATCTGACTTATAGGAGACTTTTTTTCTTATATCATGTAATTTATCTTTGAATAAACATATTTCCTTTTTTCCTGGCAAACATATAATTAGAGGTAACTCGTAACTCATAACATTTGGACAATACAGTAATAAAACAAGACAACAGAATGAAATTAAAGCAGTATGTAGCATTGCTGTTTGTGAAGATGCTAAAATCATCTGGAAACACTCTCAGTGAGTAGTATTCCAGATAACATGATAAAAGTTGCCTGACCTATGTGAGGTATGCAGGGCTCTGGGTTGCAGTCCACCCTCCCAACTGGTCTCAGCTGCTCATCACAGTTCTCGCTGGACTGCATGTCGTCAGACAGACACCGTACCTCCCGCACACGGAAACCTCCCTCACATGTTTTAGAGCACTGTAAAGGCATAAGTGACAGCAGTCATCATAAATAAAACTCTCCTGCCAAGGTGGTTTATAGATTCCCTACTGGTACTACTGTGTAGGTACCACATGGGGGCCCCAAAGATAAACTGGTTCATAAAACTTTACAGTAAAACAGTACATGGACCACAAACTGAATCTGGAAAGTTGCACAATCCAAAACCTTCCTCCTCACCAGAAGATTTGGTCTATTTGACCTGAAGATTTCACCTATTTACAAAGACTATGTTGCACTCTATACATTTATACACATTAAGTTTAGTTACAACTCAGTAGTTTCCACTTTACATTATTTTAAGTCTGATGTTTAATATTTAATTGATCATTATTCCACTTATTTGTCTTATTTGTTTCCTTTTTTTCTTGTTTTAATTTGAAATCATGTTTGTACTTCAATGTTTCTATAAAGCACTTTGACCTGCTCACCCTGTTGTTGAATTGTGCGATACACATACATGTGCTTTGCCTTATAAAGCACCTTTTCTAAACATCTCAAAAATGTTAGCAGAAAGAGTTTAATGTCTTACTCACAGCGCTCCAATCTGTGTGATACCATTTGGCTCCACAGGCTTTAAGGTTGCAGCTCTGCTGACTGAGCGGCCGGTTCAGGGATGAGCACTCATACGGTGGCATCACCATGACTCCTTCATCTGACTTCATCAAGCACACCACTGACCTCTGCTGGTTCCCTGTGCCACACTCTGCAGAGCACTGGATCAAATAAATCAATAAGATATGCAAGTGGGTGGAGTTAGAAAACAATAAACAGAGACAGTGTAGTCACTGCTATGTCCCAGGTCTCTTGTGATCTTCATACCTGGCTCCAGGGACCTGTGAACCACTCGATGCTGTTCTCACATGGGCCATTGTTGCAGACCTGGGAGTCTGTAGGCCGCTCACTACCACATCCTTCCAAAGGGAGCGTGCTGATGTGGTTGGTCAGGCAAAGAACTCCCCGAGTACGTATTCCCATCCCACATTCAGCTGAGCACTATGTGGCAAAAAGGATACAAGTAAGGTGTTTTGCCAATCCCCAAACTTGAATACCAAAACAGCCTAGCTGTTTAGAAATGTCCAAAAATCATTATATTGGCAGATATCTTGCAAAGAATCTTAGGTATGAAGATCTGGTTAGCACCTGGCCTGCACATGATCCATGCCTAATGGACTACAAGATAAACAGGCTGACTTCACTCTGAGTGTCTAGCAGCACAAATAAACCAGCTGCTAAAGGTTTGGACCCATCCTGAATGGCTGACTAAGGGACAAGCAGTCCTGATGCTGACATATCCCTTGAAAGGAACAGGGCCATCCATCTATTGGTTAATAACCTGCCTCTTCACAAACCTCTGTCGGGCATTATAGCAGCTAAGATACATTAAGTGGGCACATGGATCAGTACACAGACTCAGAAAGGCATTGGTAAAGGGACCAGAGAAGCCATACACCAGCTGTTTATTGAAAAAACTATCACTTGAGAATGCAAAGAATTTGACAGAAAAACCTGTCCATCCAGTACGTGTTTGTGTGCGCATGTAGGCAAAAGCACCTTAAAAAGAACTCCATCTGTAAGTGCAAGTTGGCATTAATGTATCAAACTGATGTTGACATGTAAAAGTGTCTAATGAGTTTTAAAATGGTATTTGTTTACAAATGCTTCCCCCTCCCCAGTCGCAGGTGATGGGTCAGAATCTCCTCGAAGCCGTCCGAAAGTCATTTTCCATGGCCTCACCAAACTCCTCCCATGCCCTAGTTTTTGCCTTGTAGACAGCCAAAGCCGCATTCTGCTTTGCTTGTTGATCAGCTGCCTCCAGAGGCCCACAAGCCAAAAAGGTTCGATAGAACTCCTTCAGCTTGATGGCATCTCTCATTGCTGGTGTCAACCAACGAGTTCCTGGGATTACCGCCACAACAAGAACCTACAACCTTGCAGCCACAGCTCTGGCTGGCTGCCTCAACAATAGAGCAACCACTTGGCTCCACAGGCCAAGAAGACTCATACAGTCCACTTGGACTCAATTTTTACCCATCTCACTTGCGACATAGTTGAAGCTCTGATGGAGGTGGGAGTTAAAAGCTCTTTTTGACAGGGGACTCTGCCAGACGTTCCCAGCAGACTCTGATGACACGTTTGGTCCTGCCTGGCCTGACTGGCATCCTCCCCACCATCTCAGCCAACTCTCCACTAGGTGGTGATTGGTTGACAGCTCTGCCCTTCTCTTCACCCGAGTGTCCAAGACATGCGGCCTCAAGTCCAACAATACAACTACAAAGTTGATCGTTGAACTGCGGCCCAGCATGTCCTGGTGCCAGGTGTACATGTGGACACTCTTATGCTGGAACATGTTATTGGTTATAAAGAATTTGTGGTGAGCACAGATGTGCAGCAACAGAACGCAACTCTGGTTTAGATTGGGGGGGCTATGTCTCCGAATCACACCTCTCCAGGTCTCACTGTCACCACCCATGTGAGCATTAAAGTCACCCAGGAGGACGGGGTAGTCCCGAGGGGGAGCGCTCTACAGCACTCCTGCCCAAGCAGTCTTGAAAGGGTGGTCCTGCTGCTCGGTGCGTAGGCACAAACAACAATCAGGACCCGTTCCCCCACCCGAAAGCGAAGGGAGGCTACCCTCTCATCCACTGGGGTGAATCCCGATATACTGGCACCCAGCTGGGGAGCAATTAGTATAGAAGAGGATCCAACCGTTGTCAAGGATACAGGTTCTAGAGCCCATGCTGTGCGTGGAGGTGAGTCAAACTATATCTAGTCGGAACCTCTCAACCTCACGCACCAGCTCAGGCTACTTCTCCCGAGAGAGGTGAAGTTCCATGTCCCCAAAACCAGCTTCTGCAGCCAGGGATCAGACCGCCAGGGATCAGACCGCCAGGGCTCCCGCCGAGGCTGCTACCCAGATCACACTGCACCGACCTCTACGGTCCCTCTTGCAGGTGGTGAGACCACGGAAAGGGTGGAGGCCTATGTGACTTCTTTGGGCTGAGCCCAACCAGGCCCCATGGGCAAAGGTCCATCCACCAGATGCTCACCCTCATGCCCACCTCCAGGTCAGGCTCCAGAGAGGGGCCCCACTGACCCAGCAAGGGAGCCTTCTTTCTAAGGATCTTTTTAATCATAAAGGTCTTTGAGATGCTCTTGGTCTGGTCCCTTCCCCAGACACCTGTTTGCCATCGGTGACCCTATCAGGTGCATAAAGCCCCCGACAACATGGGTGCTGGGATGTTCAGGTGACATAAACCCCTACACCACAGTAAAATGGCTGCTCATGAAGGGGCCCTTCATAGAAAGTTCATCCATTCATCCATTTTCTACTGCTTAGTCCCTAACGGGGTCGTGGGGGGGCTGGAGCGTATCCCAGCTGTCAATGGGCAAGAGGTGGGGTACATCCTGGTCAGGTATCCAGTCCATCACAGCATAGAAAGTTCAAGAATGTTAAATAAATATATGACTTACTCATTCAACAAATAAAAACTATTTATACAGTTCAATTAATAAAAAGTTTACAGCCTAGCAAAGCCTCTTTAACAAGGTTCCACAATTTGATTATAATGGGAAAATATGAACAAAAGCTGCTTTTCAAGCTGGTTTTGTTGTTTAAATATTTAAAATCTGAAGAACATTTGGCTAAATTTAGAGTCAATTACTTCCTCTTTTGAGTACGATCTCTGTATAATGCTGTTTGTTTATATAAAATAAACACTGATATAAATGCAGTTACTAATTGCGGCTAATATTTTATGCAGGAGCTTAATGATTGTTTTACAGTCGGAACAGTTCCAGTGTTACCTGAAAGCAGGAAAGCCTTGGGCCAACATCCTCCGCTCTGTTTCCTGTTCACATTATCTGCTCTATCGTAATGCTGTCTCTTTTTAAATTCATTTCCACTTTCTTACACTCCTCAATCTTATGTGTATCTGTAGCATCTGTACCTATAATTATTAAGACCTATAATTAAGACCTATAGTAAACAATCAGTAGTGTTTTTAACAGTGAAGGAAAGTTACTGACTCCTACCCTGTTGCCCCACTCTGTGTAGAACCAGCTCTTGGCACATGCTCCCATGTCGCAGTTCTCCACATCAGCAGGCCGCAGATTCATGTTGCACTCCTCATCAGGAACAAAGTCGCCCACGTTGCTCACACAGCGCACCTCTCTTGACCTCTGACCGAGCCCACATGGCACAGAGCACTATGGAGACACAGCCTACTTGGTGAACTTCACTGTGTAGATCGGCACTTTTTCAAAGCCCTTTCAAGAGCATATCCTTTAGCTTTAGTTAGTGTACAAGAAATTGTGAAAAAACAAATGCGATCCTAAATCCAGGAAAGTTGTGACTACAAATAGTAAATGAAACATTTTTCGTTTCATAAACCACAATTTTACTTACAATTCAACATGACACATAAGATGTTTAAAGAAAGACATTTCACTATTTTTTTCAAAATAAAGGCTTACTTGAAGTTGTGCAACACATGTGAAAAGAAATATCAGGCTGAAGAGCTAGAAAAGAAATGGTGAAGCACGTTTTAATATAGTTCATTAGTTTGTCAGAATGATTGCTACAAATTGTGGAGCAATTTTATAAAAATGTTCCTAAACCGATAAGAATGGATCAACTAATTATCAGTGCACAATACAGTTGATCTGGAGACATTAACATTGAATCCTCATGATCATCTGTCCCTCAGGCAGTGATGTATATAAATAAACACAACTTCCACCAGGAAATCGCTGCATTTCCCAGAATACTGCCAGCAATCACTGTCTGGGTTGGTTTTATGCTCTGTCCGAAGTCTGCATGTCGACACGAAACCCCTAGTTTCTCCTGGTGGCCAGACAAGTGCATATGTGTGTATGGCGGCTTTGCCATCAGTGTGTGAATGTGTGTGTGAATGGGTGGATAGCAGGATCTGTAAAGTGCTTTAGTTATCCAGAGATGAGAAAAAAGTGCTGTATAAGTGAATGCTATTTAACTGGCACATTGGAAAGGATCCATCAATCCTGAATATAAAAGCAGCAACAATGCTTTTAATCTGATAACCTTCTTCTTGTCAGGAAAAACTTTGCATATTTCAGCAAGACAAATCCAAACCTTATACTACATCTAAACATAATATGTATTATTTTTAGTTTTTTTAAAAATAGCTAAATAAGGATGTACAAGCTGTGTAATTATAACAAAAAAAGTGATGATAGTGATTCAGTCACTATGTGGCTGACTGCTGCCACTCACAGTGGTCCAGTCGGAGCGGATCTGCCACTCACTGCAGATCTTCAGCTGGCACGTACTGGCTGTTTCGGGTCGCTCCAGGTGTCTGCAACGGCTGGTCTGGACATTGAGGGTGCGGTTGGCATAAGCCTGGCGACACAGGACCTGCCGGTGTTGCATGCCCAAACCACAGGTCTTGCTGCACTCTGACCACTCCCCGATATCCCAGCTGCTCATGTAAAAATTTATGTCAGTGATGTTAAATTCTTTAGGCTGTTCTTAAATGTGAAATCTATATACTTCATACAATAATCTCCATCATCTCTTTCTGGCAGTTTAAATGTTTGGATGCAGATTTACTTTGACACAGCTTGCAATAAAGAAATGTTTCCTAAACACTAATCTTATAATAAAATTAGGCTTTATTTTTGTTTGTAATTAATGTGCAAAAAGGTGATGAGTGATCCCTCACAAGGCCGGACAGGGCTGAAGGTTGCAGGCCTCCTCCTGCGGAGCTGGTCGGCTGCTGCTATCACACAAACTGTCTGACACATGGATGTGACTCAGCCGATGGACGCAGTGAAAGACTGAATATCTAAAACCTGAAAAGCAAATATATAAATTTGACTCAACATTATTGTCCTGTGATACAGTGGAGAAAGATTAGAATATTTACTGTAATGAAATGTTGCACAAATGTATGATAAGCATGTAGGTTTGTCTCTGAAGCTGTGATACATTTCTTTGTCAGTGTTTTTCTTAGCTATGACTTTCACGCAAACAAATCCTGCCAAACCTTTTCCACAGGAAGCGCTACATTCAGCTGCACCAATCAGTTTCCAGTTGTACTCTTTCTCACGTCTGGGTGGTTGGACTGCAGGTATCTGGTTGTCAGGGAGACGAGGCGGATACCTTCCTCCACCTGCTGGATTAAAGTTTTAAAGATCTGATGCTGAGTACTGTCAACGCTTGTAAATGTAAAGAGTCACCCTCCCTGCTCAGAGCAGATTTATATCACCACCACGTCGTTATCTCCACCAAACATTAACTTTAAATCATGCCTATCTTAGAAACAGAAAGCTAAAATCTTGCTGGAGTAGCTTAACATTAGATAACATATTTAATTTTTACACTAATATATATAATTAGTTTACTTAGAAAAATGAGCTAATAATGCTTCACTACTGTCAACATCCTGAACAAGAATTCCAGCATGTAAATAATGTTCTTTAACATTTTACCAGGTAAAAACTTGAATTTTCAGGTCTCACATGAATGACCATCAGCCGTGAAACGGCTTCATAGCCACCTATCCGTACATTTTCTGGAAATAGCTTAACCCACTTTGGTGAGGTGGGCTGCCTGATGGTGTATGGGGATTAGCGCCACAGCCTCACAGCAATAAGATCACTGGTTCAAATCTCAAGTTTGCATGTTCTCCACGTGTTAGCGTGGCTTCTCTCTGGGTACTTCACCAGTATCATGACATGCATGTTAGATTATTGGTCTTTTTAAACCGTCCTTAGTAGTGAATGTGTGTGTGTCTGGTTGTCTATGTCTGTGATGGACTAGCAACCTGTCTAGAGTGTGCTCGGCCTCTCGCCCAATGATTACTGGGAAAGGCTCCATTGACCCTTGACCCTAAATTAGGCAAGGCAAGTTTATTTGTATAGTACCTTTCATGTACAGGACAATTCAAAGTGCTTTACATGGAAACAGTAAAAGCATTACAGATATAGAAAAGAAATAAA
>JBAMIG010000001.1:25051499-25068105 GCA_037177335.1 Kiunga ballochi
ACATATACATATATATATATATATATATATATATATATATAAAACATACTAATCTTAACACTGTGATAAACATCAAAATGACGATTTACACAGTATCCCTGATTCCTGTGTTAAAAGTAAAGCTACAGGAAAGGTTACCATCTGTGCAAAAGCTGAACACATGTACATGCAATAAAGAATTAGGGGCAGAGAGTAATTGTTTGTGGCAAGTGTGAGCACAAACATGCACAAAGTTAAGATAGAGTTACAAGGACCTGAACATTTTCCTAAAACCTCTGGCACAAAGTAACAGTTGCTTTGCATTCATGAAGCTTTTATTCTTGTAGAAGGTCCAGTTTGCAACTGTACACTAGCAATGTAAACATAAAATGTTATTATCATGCTTAAATTAGGAGCAGTGGTAGGTGCAACACTTAGGCTTTTAAATTCAGCAGTATATGAGCTTATGTAGTATATGAAACCTCTTGGTGCTGTAACTTTGCAGAGCAGAAGTGTTTGATTATTTATGAATGGTGGTACTTCTGTAGAAGTTCAGTCTTTTCTGACAATCTTAAACACAATTTGAAGTGTTTACCATCTATGAGGCTTGTTACACAGGTCAGAAGTCTGTAAGAGTTCAGTTGGATTATATTTTTATTTGTACATATGTTGGTAATTTATAAATGCATTTCTGTAACCTCAGGAACCTTTCCAGGGAGTAGGATCTTCTTTTGCCTTCTTTCAGTGCAGGAACAAGGGGCTAAATGGAATTTCAGTAGAAATTTCATCTCCCATGTTTGCTGTGATAGGGATCAACCCAGTGTTGATTTAGGGATTTATTTCTGCTTTGTGTTTTACAGCTCTTTGGTCAGCTGAGGTAGTTTTTTTTAAATGTGCTTTACAAATAAACTTGACTTGACTTCTGGCTGGGGTCCGTCGTACTAATCAATCACAATTTCAAGACTTTTATATCCAAATTTCAGTCTCAATCATGCTGCATTTATTTTCATTTCATTTCACCACAACTAATAAAATCACTTTAACTCCGGGAAAGCATAGCTGTTATTTATCACTTCGAACAAAATACTACATTTAAACGTAATCATTCTTGTGCATTTCCAATAGTTTAGACCACGAGGTACATTAATTGAGGAGATGAAGAATGACAAAATTCTAGCTCGCTAGTAAAAAGAATAAGGACAAAGGAGGTAAACTGAGCCAAGAAAACCTAGCTACCCTGAATGTTCCTCAGCAGCCTGATTAAATAGTGGTCTCTGGCTTGACAGCAGATGATTAGGCCAATCACAGGTGAAGTAACACAGCTTCAGTCAATCATAGCGTGATGATGGCACTGTCAAGGCGTGTGCTGAGGAGGCCAACCAATACTCTAGGTGCACAGTCAGCTCTGCATGTGGGACTGAGAGACGTAGCACTGTTATATGAGATTAATCTCATTTAAATCTAATTTTCACATTATTTTTATTATAGAGTAGAAATATAAGGGAAAAAACACATAAATATATATTATTGACAGAATTTGAGTTAATACGGTGCTATGTGACAGTACTTTGGTGTCTCTGAATCAGCTCCATGTTGGCAGAAAATACAAAGTTATAAACTCCAAACAGCTGAAATAACAAAGTTAACCATGCTTGCTGTCAACTGGTGTTTCGGCCAGTTAGAGCAGCAGATCTTTGTGGCCTATTGCATCTACTGCATTAGCATCATCCAGATGTGGGCAGCTGTTCTGGTTCATATGTTCAAGCCAATTTAGCTCAAAATAAAAAAAAATATCCATCTGTCTGACTCCTTTGTTGATACCTGACTAGCATTTTTAGACAGGAGTTTGGGTTACAGATGACAACTCTCAGACCTTCCTGTCTTACCACAATAACTCCCATGGCTACATGTTGCAGAGCCAAATGCTATGTAAAAATAAACAAACGATGAAACTGAGGTTATGAGTAAAAGGATGTTTTCTTAGTCTGGAGATGTTGCAGTGGTTTTAGCCTTAATCCACATGAACCCACATTGGACTCTCACCAGAACCTTATAACCTGTGCCTTGGCAGTTTCCCACTCAGCTTTTCTTACAAAAAAAGAGAAAAAAGAACAATACTGTGAGACATGGACTGCTTAAAAACATCTTTACATTGTTTCTCTACACACCACCACAATCATACTCCTCTGGTTCCTTAGAACTCCTCGTATAATAAGACTATTTATAATATTCAACACAATCTGGAAAATATGGCTACAATAATACAACAATTTTCACAAAAAAGTATAACTGTATCATTGGATGGAAGAAGAGCAGTATTTCAAAACCTATTTATGAGCATAAGGTTAAAGGGGGCTGTTTGATGTGCATGTTGGGGATTTCTTCAGCCCTTTATACATAGAGAAGTTGTAAAGTTCATTGGCGAATGTCCAATAAAGTTATCACGATTAGTTCAGCTGTGACACTCGGATCATCTGGAAATGCTATACAGTCCCAGCTTGGCTTCCAGGATGAGAATACAACATCATTCCAACGACAAAAAAATTTACAGTGGAAGTAACCTCGAGATGTGATGCTCCGCCTGGAAATGACATTACCGGGATTTTACAATCATTTTTTTTTAAAAAAAGGAGCTCAAATAAGAATATTTCACCCTACAACTGAAAGGCTCCTTATATAAGGACATTTTTATTAAGAGGGAAACAAAATCATTCTTTGAGATACATATAATGGCAGGTTTTAGGGTTAGATTTAGATGAATATTCACCAGAATCAGTTCACATTGCGGTTACTATGGCTACGAGCATCTGCCACCCACATGCTGGGATGTGGTGTATCAGTAACTGGTTTTAATGAGCAGGCGTCGGACACTCTGCTTTTACTTCAGTCAGAACTTCAAACACATCTGTGTCTGTGCGAGTAACACTGCCACTGAGTTAGCATGTGACATCCTGACTAATGAAGCGACTGAAACACCCACTAGGACTCATTTTGCTCATTTACACATTTCAAGGAAAGATGTCTGTTCTTCCTGTGTTTTTTGTAATGCATCAAAAACACATTTTTTTAATCGTTTGAACCTTTATTTAACAAACAGTTTCAAATAAATGATTTTCAATGTTTTTACTAAGCAGCTTTGTTGCGTTCAACTGTGGTTTAACTGTGGCAGTTTCCACAATGAGGACATTAAGAGGTGAAAGAGGAAATTAACAGTCAAAGCAACATCTTGTTATAAGGCTGGAAACTGATCCTTAATACATGCGACCTTGAAGCCCTTATGACATTCATAGACAGAAAGATAATAACCGTGTGTTCTGGATCCAAGTTTATGTTTCAGCTGAAGGATATCAGGTTCTACGAGCTAACGATGAGAAGAAGAGCATCCAAACAGAAGAGAAGGGGCAAATGTTCGTGTGATTGACTAAGAGTCCATGGTATGAAGATTCATGTTGGGACTTTGGAGACAAATGCCAATTTCAAGAAATGTAAGAGGTTATTTTAAGAGGACAATGCCAGACTTGATTCTTCAGGACTGATTGTTTTATGTCATGACTTCATAGACAGGTTAACCTGGTTATTACTGGGTGCACCAACGAGAGGTATGATGTATAACCACAAAGACTAACACAAGCTTTGGTTTTCAGGAAATGAATCAAACCAAAGAGCAGAAAATAACTATCGACAATCAGAACAGATTATTAAAGGTGTAATGATTTATTCTAGCTTATCAAAATAAAATAAATCAAAGTTAGTTTTAGTTTGCCGTCATCTGCTTGTTGCCCTCAAAGATACGAGCACAAGCATTTGCAGCTTTGCGAGCAATGTCAGCAAGAGTAACAAGACCTTTGATCCCAACAGTAAAAAGCGGCCTCATCCAGCCCACAAACAGCCATCAGAGCCCTGAGCAAATGCCACTGCGTCTTCGTTAAATGCTCCTGTGGTGGATCTTAATGTTAAGGTTTCCTCCTAGCATCACGGCTCTGATATGGACGGACCGTTTTGGGAGCAGGATGACAGAACAGCATCTGCTGGGCCTGCAAGATGGTGAGTTTGATTCCCACAGGAAGTAAAGTAATGTCAGGAGCCATGCTGACTGCTGTGTCCAATGTCTATTAGCACCAATATCAATCCAGCCTCCAAACTAAATTAAAATAATGCAAGAATTGTTCACGACAACAACAAAGTTAGTATTTAATAGGGAGCTACAGGTGTCTGCAAGCTAGATTAAATACAGGAATTCCTAGCAACTGTACTTACTGATATAAAGAATCTTATTTTACATTTAAGCTATTACCTGCCATGCTTTATTTACATTATCTTCATCAAGACCTTGGCACTTCATAATATGGCAGTTTATATCCTTAACCTCAGCTACCTCACATCAGTATCACTACTCTTCAGCAGCTGAGCCCCCAAAAGACAACCAGTATGTTCAGATTCTCATTGTATCCCATATAGCACTCCAAGTACATCTTTATGCTCCCAGGACAGGCTTAAGTCTCCCGGCTTTGCAATAGATGAGAAATACAATCCCACAAGCAGCCAGTAAATGCGCTGTGGAAAAACAAACAGCTCAGAGAGCAAGCAAAGCCATGCTGAAAAAAGCTAAACTGTAAATACTTCCACTCAGCAGAAGGATCACAGAGCTGCAGCAACACTCCAAGTTACTGAGTGACATTACCCAGCATAAGAAAGGAGGCTCACCGGCTGTTAATCGCTGCATTAGAGAAACAGGTAACATGCCTCATTCATTCTGACTTCACTGAACGGCACATCACATCACGCGACTCTCAGCCAGATTTGGAACCTGGACCATCAGAGGTGATCCTACCTGTGACCGCGGCTTCCCCTGCACACGCATGTGGAGGCAGACGAGCAGCAGAAGAGCCAGTCCTGACAACATTCTCTCATGTGGGAAATGTTCGACCAGTCACTCGGGCTTCCACGCCACTCGGCTGGCTGCTCCTCTCAGCCTCTTGCTTGCCCCCAAAAAGTCAAAAGAGCCCTCTAAGTCCAGAAGTGATCTCTATGAGTTTCCTGTGTAAACTGAGCAGGAGGAGGTGCAGCGAGGGAAGAAGAGGGGGATTTTCTTTTTAGAGAAACAGAGAGGTAGCAAATGAATTAGAGGGAGGGAAAAAAAAGACAGAGTGGAATGAGGCAGCTACTACTGACAGTGACTAAAAAGTCAGCAAGGAAGGTTGTGGGAATGTTTTCAATGTGACAAATAAGTGAAGGAGGAAACTATATACGGAGGCAGAAATGAAGGTCTAAGCATAACCACTACAAGCAAGAGGAAATACAAACCCTAAAGTGGAATTGCTCCAGACAAAAAACAGACTTTTGATCACAAACAACAAATCAGGAACAAATTTTCAATCTTCAGCTTGAAACACAAGCTGTATGCTAAAAGAGCAACTGCTGCAGCCAAAAATACCCGACTTGTCATAGTGGTTTTCCACTATTGTTTCCACAACATTAAATCCTAACTCATTCAGACTTACTGGACTGTGGCGTTAAGTCCACTCTTCATACTTGCATGTCACAGTTGGTTTTCTCATGATATACTGACAGGCTTAGGACACGAGGGACATTGTGGCTGGGCCAGTTTCTGCACAATGAGCATTCTGCAAAGACAGGCCTGGAATAAGCATACAGTGAGATAATTGAAAACGTTCCTGTTTTGAAGCTGCTCACTGAGACCACAACAGGATGCAGCACTTTCTGTGCATTTTTTATTTACTGTAAGGCTGAATCTCTGGTGGGCATACATATCTGAATTTCAGCAAGGGGAGTGTGTAAGATTTATCATTGTGTGAAATATAGTATAAAGATGTATGGAAACAATAGTTTAGCATAATGGTCCTATTTTGCAAGATATTAAACTGTTAATGAGCAAAATATAAAAATAGCTGTTTTTCTCTGTTTTTTGCCACAAAAAAATCATAGTTTGGGTAAATGTAAACCTTTTTTGTAATTGAGTAAAATAGGCTATGCCTGACAAACTCTTTCTCTGCCAACAGATCTGTTAATGTCTCTGTTATCACTGTAATTGTCAGCTGTTAAATTGTTTGCTCTTGCTCTGACCTAAGACTTGCACTTTTATGATCACTCTGTGTTGTCCTGTCTGCATTGTTTATATCATGTGTTGCATTTTTCTGTGCTGCATCCCAGTGTCTATAAGAAAACGTTACGTTTCACTGTAGCTACTGTGTATAGCCTACCAATGGTTGAAATTATGATAAATTCTTCTAGACTTGATACAGTGAAAAATGATTATATTATGCAAATCTGTACAAAGTTTCATTTAACACCAGAGTAAAAATCCTGACTGCATGTGTGTGAGGAAGTGTCATGTAATGCTTTCCATTATTGTGAACAATATTAAAATTCTGTGCTAGCTGTAGCTTCTGTGCAGCTTCTAGCATCCACAATCAAACAAGTCTTAAATGATAAGTGACCAAACCACCGATACTAGAAGCTGCATATGAGAACAGTACAGTACAGGCGGGTACAGTCCAGTAACAGCTAGTATAGGACTGTGCTAGCAACTAGTACTCAATCAGCAGCTAAGCTGGCTAGCAACACCTAGCATTCAGTAGCTGCTCACTTCCTTCATTAGTCTGTAAGTACACAGGTGGTTATCCAAAGGACTTTAATAAACCAATGTAATCATCACTTTATTACCAGCCAGACTTTACAACACTTTACAACATGACAGAAACATAACATTTGAATTAATGTGATAGATAAGTAACTTTCAACAGTCTGAGAGAGTATGACAACATTTTAATAAATAGTTATATATAACTTGTAATCTCACTTCCCAGTTTTTTTTTTTTAGTAAATAATGTAAACTCCTTAATCGCCCCTTCTTATAACAATTTATACATTTAACAAGTAGCGTTGGTAAAAATGAGGCGTACTAAAATAGCAGAACTGAATTAGCAGCCTCTGATAATCAAGATATAATAACTCATTATGCTGGATGTTCTTGCTAATCCTTAAAAGTATTGCAAAAAACAAACGCATTAAATTATCAGAAACTCTGAAGCATGGACCTTCATATTTGTGTATGAACTCACTCGGTAATGATATATATGTAAGTTTTTTTTTTTTTTAATAAAACAAACCTTCCCACTTTTGGCTACCTCTCTGTAAAGCTGTTTCAGAAAGAACGTAAAGGCACTGACTGCAAGAAGAAAGATCTCCACACCTGCAGCCAGCTCGGTTTATGCTGGAACAGAAACAAACACATGCGCATAGACACGACTGTACGTTGCATCTGCAGTGTGAGCAGTAAGAAGCTAAATGACAACAATCTCTTCTGTTAAACGCAGCTGTAGACATGTAGGAGGGGGAGTTCCCACTTCAGCACCCCATCAATCACGATGATCATACCGGCATCGTCTCCTTATCCCCTGATGACTCTCTGATCTGAATAGATCTCATTATGGAGGCTGCACTGACTCTCCAATACACCCTCGGGCTTAGGTCTCCATCTACAGCTGGATCAGACCTTAGGTAACCTAGCCTGATTTCCCAGTCTCCGGCCCACACACGTATGTGTTGTGCTCTCCAGCAGGTGGCCTTAGCATTAGTGTTGTCAAGATCTACAGATGAACATTCACACAAAACCTCTTTTCACCTTCTGTTGTTTTGTTTTTACATTTCAAGCAGTGAGAATGTGACCGCTTTCAACCTGGACACCGTTTAACCTTTATTTACATCATGCTTCATACACTGAAAGATGATAAATTCAGCTTTACACCACAGACACATCTCTAAAACATCTAATATCCATTCATTCCTGTCCAACTCGTTAGAAATATTCTACTCTCCTGGTAACTAGATCAGCAAAAGTTACAACAAGACAGAAATTAGGAGGAGGAGAAAACACATGATTTCCGTGCATCTGGGATACATATTAGTCAGCAAGGCCAGACATGTAGGTCCCATGATCGTTCCCTTAAAGCAACGTGTTTGAAGAAGGCAGGAGAGGACTGGAAGAGGGTGGGTTAATGAATAAAGCAGGTCAAGAGAAGAAAGGTAAGGTGTGGCTGGGGGAGGCAGCTCTATACATCTTTGGTCAATAACTTGAAAAACTGCAAATGAGGACATAGAATTGTCTCTGTATATCAGACACTTCCTACCATGTGACATCCTGAAACAACTGTAGGTGCGCCATTTGCAGCAGGTGCCTGTTCTATTTTATCCTATTCTACAGGCATTTAGCAGACGCTTTTATCCAAAGCGATGTACATCAGAGAATAAAACAAACCTTGTTGAAACCAAACAACAGGGAACAGCATTGATAAGTGCCAGATTGCTGCAAGTCTGCTTGGACACAGGTGATGTCCTAGTTGTGCTATTTTCTTATATATATATATATATATATATATATATATATATTTACCATTCATCAGCCAATATCATCAGTAAAGAGCTGGATAGATCTAGGTCAGATAGAAGAGTTAAACTAAGTGCCGAAATGCACTTAGAACAGCTGAGTCTTTAGGTTGTTCTTAAAAGTAGAAAAAGACTCTGCAGACTGGACAAAGTTTGGAGTTTCGTTCTATCACTGAGGAACAACAGAGGAGAATAGTCTAGCTAGTGAATTAGTCCCACGTATTGGTGGTAACGCAAGGCATCTTTCACTTGTTGAGCGTAACTGTCGAGAGGGAGTTTAGCTCTGGATCCGAGAGTCAAAATAGACACGAGCTGTGTGACTTAGTGTTTTGTAGGCCAGAAGCAAAGCTCTGAATTTGATGCTGCAACTGGAAACCAGTGGAGCTTGATTAGCAGCGGAGTGACATGAGCTCTTTTTGGCTGGTTAAAAACCAAACGTGCTGCTGCGTTCTGAACCATCTGCAGAGGTTTTACCGAGCACGCTGGCAGGCCTGCCGGTAAGGAGATGCAGTAGTCAATGTGTGAGATGACTGAACCAAAAGCTGTGTGGTGTGTTCTGTCAACATCCTCCTGATGTTGATAAGGATCAAACAGTTTGTTGTCATGTAGGAACTGTGAGACCTGGCTGAAGACAGCACGCTCTAATATCTTAGACATGAATGGAAACCAGCTGATAGTTTTCAACCTGGGCTGGGTTGAGTGTGGCTTTCTTCAGCAGTGGGGTGACCTGAGCTTCTTTGAAAATAGTCGGAAAAACACCAGATTTGAGAGATGTGTTGATCATATGGGTTAGCTTTGATTGTAGGCAGAATGCTCTGCAAGATGTCCGTAGGGACAGGATCAAGAGGACAGGTAGTGGGTTTTGAGCTCTCTGTGAGACATCATCCTCATTTAGAGGACAAAACGGGCTCAGAGAGGCATCATTGGCTGGTTGCTGTGGTTTGAGATGGTCAGTCTCTGAGAATTGGTTTTCAGTAAAATGTGAAGCAAACATTTCTGCAGTCAGCGCAGTGGGAGGCTGAGTGGATGGAGGTGAAAGGAGAGAGTTGAATGCCATGAACAGCTGATGTGTGGAAGGAGCATTACGGATCTTGTAGAAGAAAGAAACTTTTTGTGTTTAAACATATTTACCTGCTGGCTGTGTCTTCCTATTCAAGCTGTTAAAACACCATTGGAAAGGTGTTTCATTTACAACAGGGTTTGACCCTATGCTGCAGGGCTCTGAACCCTCACACACAATCTGAATCACAGGAGCGTGCACACATTTCGTGCAGGATTTGCATTCAACAAGCATGTGGACTGTCTGATAAGATATCCTTTTACACAGGTAAGTAAAACATCTCTTCAAACAGTTTCACACCTTAAAAGGCATTATCTTGCTTTTAAATAAAACCATAAATTCCAGACGCCCAGCGAGCGCTGACCACACACCAGACCGCCGCTATTCCAAACAAACAGATGAGGTATAAAATGTGCATAACTGCCCCGTTACAATTGACAGCCACCCAGCAAGAAGCTAATCACTGTCAGCAGCTGTGTGTCTGAGGAAGCCCCGGTGTGACCACTCTGTGCTAAAAATACAACCTCATTTCCCTCATAAATCTGTACGGGAAGCTAGCACAGTTGGACATGCTGCTCTGAAAACAGTGCAGAGCTCAACCTCCAGTATACCAGTCCCTGAACTCATCACACACTCCATCCTTTTCAGGCGTTCGTTCGTGTGGGCATGTTATCCGTTAGCATCTTTGTCAGTGTCGGACAACTGCTAAAAGTTGCTCATGCTCCGGTCTCCTGCCTGACCACACATGCTGGCTGTTTAGTGTTACCCGTGATATCACGAGTCAGCACGCGGTGAGCAACACTATCACAGCGCCGCAGGCTTAGCTGTAAACAACGTAGGATTTAACACAGAATGAAACCGAAATGAAGCGTACGGATCAATGCATACAGCAGATAAGATGTGCAAATATATCATACATCATCATGGGTTGAACCTCCCTTAGCTCAACAAAAGCAAACATGTTTGTGCTGACAGCAGCGCTTTAAAGGTAGCCCAGCTGTGGTTTCGCTGAGATGCCAGAATGAGTCAGGAAATGGAAGTTCAGACACTTTAGAGCCTCCTGTGGATGTGCTGTCATGTAGCAACACGTTATTTACTATTACTGCTTAGCTAAACACATTAACTGATAACAAACGAGTTAGGAAAACATCTATATTCTCATTTAATTTTAAACTATCGTCAAGCTCAGCAGGAGACTGTTTACAGCAAGTCATTGCAGTACATGGACAACTCATCAAATGCATAGACTTTGCTTTGTAACAGCTCGAAAGAGGCCACGTGCACACGGTTAAATACTCCTCTGTTCTTCTAAGAAAGACTTTATGACCTGTAATAGTGTTGGGTGCAAGACAGGTGTCTGATCTCCCCAATGTGGAAGTTTTATCCAGTTGAAGAATCGCAGGTGAGCCCGTAAGGGCCGATGTGGGCTGCTGTTAGCCAGTAGGAGAGCACACCAGGGTCTTTTAAGATCTAAGGAGTGGAGGCTAAATCAAACTATCATCTTCCTCACATCTTCACATCCATTTGTTTTTAACATCTCCCAACTGGAGCCGCTACTTTCAAGCCTTCAGATCCATAGAGGGTTGGAGCTCAGGCTTCATATCTGAACCTGACCTGTGAATCCCTGTGAGGGAACCTCAAATATCCAGCTTTAACTGGTTTTATGTTTAATTCCTATTAACTGGTTGTGGTTTTGTTTACAGGCAAATTGATATAATAAAAGCTATTTTCTCAGTCAGACACCAGCAACAGGCTTATTTGTGTGAGCTTAACAGAGAGGTTTTAAAGTTTAGTCCCAAGTATTTGACAACAACGAGAGCCTCCGGACATGACAGCAGCTGGTGGAAGCAAATGCAGCGCTTCCTGATGAAGATGATTTTTTGTGTTTTCTGTTTTTGTGCAAGATAGTTTCATATTTCAGGTATTAGAAAGTCTTGCTCCTCTGCTGAATCAGTAGTGCAGAAATGCTAAATTTATATTTACATTTTTTAGCCTTCACATTTATGATCTTATTTTACAACAATTTAAATTAAAGGAGTCTAAAAATATTTATTTATCCTCAAAATCAGTGAAGACTTGTGTCGTATAACTGGTTGAGAGAAAATTATCTTTTAAACAAATAATGTTGTTTTGACTTTTTCATGCAAGTATTTTTTCATTCCTATGGATTTAGGGTTCAAAGATTGACCCTATTTGTGTTCTTCTGGTAACATGTCCAGGGTGTACTCGCCTCCGGCCCAATGATTGCTGGGATGGCTCCAGTTACCTCACTGGAATGAGTGGTATGGATAATGGTTTGATGGGTATTCTTGCAGTTATGATGTGTTCAGGGTCATTAGTTTAGACACAACAGCTGAGAGAAAAAGAGAAGAACATGAAGCTTAATAGTAGATTTTTGTTTTAAAGGGATTTATGATGCGCTTTCTAACTAAAGAATAACCAAATCGATAACTGGTTTAAATGAAATATATTTTTTGCATGAACAGGTAAATAAATAAAGGTTAAAGGTAAAACAAAATCAGCAGACTGATTCATAAAGTTTACTGTATCTTTAAATGTTTAAAAACTACTTTTTTTTCTTAAAAAGGTATAAAAAAAAAATAGCAGAGCACCCATTTTATGTTAATTTCTAATGTCTGGTAGAAATAAAGGAACACAAAGAGTTGTTCTATAAAACTAATCTATTTTTTTTATAATTGCTGTGTCAATTTTTTGCTACAGGTTAACTTTGTTGACTTTAAGAGAAACATTTCTGTAGCAAAACCCTCAAATGCAGGTTCAGAGATACGTAAAGATGTTTCTGTAAACTTCAAACTCTATTTATTTATAAAGCCCTTTTCTTGCCACAGGTAACACAAAGTGCTTTATATGATAAGATCAATAAATTAATAACACACAAACACACACAACAAACAAACACACAAACACAGAAAATGCCACTAAGTCTTTGTAATGCCCCTACTGAACAGGTAATCACACAAAACAAATCATAGCAATGACTTTTTTTTTCTCCTACCTTCCCACATGTTTGCAAACGGTCATTACAGGAAGCACAGTGGTAAAAATCTCTCCTCCAGCTTTTTTACAGATGTGTTGCTGCCATCAAATTCAAAAAGAGCAAATAGTTTCCATGACGTAGTAAAATGTCTGCTGTTAACATCTGATGCTTATATCCTCTGTTGGGGATCAAATATGGATTTATGAGATCTGCAAATCATTGCATTTTATATACATATATACTAGTCCAAACGGGTTTTTTTTTATTCGGGTCATTTGACATACGACTCATGAGAATAAAACATTTCACAGAACTTAACGGTGCATTTATGTTATGCAAGTAGTTTCTATTTAGCGAGTAAACTGTTGACTTTTTCATTTTTCTGGAGTTTAAACAAGTAAAACTGAACAAATTAAAATGTTTGCTTTGTGAAGGGAAAGTGAGGAAGTTCATAAATACCTAAAATGGCCAAAAACAGACAGAGGTGCACATTCAAGGATTAGCATATGAAGAAGATCACTTTAGATTTGTAGCTTTTTTATTTGTCCATCTGCAGGTGACTAAAGGAAGCGTCCAGCTCTTTAAGAGGCTTCGGTGTTTCAGGACTTTAAATGAGCATCATTTTGTAAATAGACTTATCTGCAGCCATATTCAGTCATAGATCAAACATAACATATACTCATCATATCTGTTACCGTCAGGCTGTTGGTTGTGGGCAGGCTCTACTGACATGAACACATAACCATCTGCAGTGAGTGATGATGAACACCCTGAGAGGCTGCAGCTGGAGCTGGGATTGAGCTATCTTCTCCAGTCTGTGCCAGGCAGGCTGTAGATCAGCATACTCATCCTCCTTTTAACAAGTCCGCTTGTCCACCACAGCAGGGAATGCACAAAACAGATGCAGCCGTCAGAGAGAGGCGAGGAGTGGTCTTGGTTGTGGTCTGATGGGTTTGGGTCTGAGCTGCTCTCTGTTCAGGAAACTATTACCAGTCGCGGCTGCGTCTGAGGAACCAGAGTAGCACACCCCCCTCCTCCTTTTATTTTCATGCACAGTTAATCCTGACTATCCTGTTATGTGTTGTGTCACTAAAGAGGGGCGAGACTTATTTTTACCCTAAACTGGATCCACCAGCAGTGAGGTGTGTGGTCGGTAATCGCCCTTAGAAAACACACACAGTCTTCTCAAATGCTCTTTTTTTGGCATAAAAGGAGAGACGTCACAGCTGAGTGGACTTTTCACCATAAAGGGATCTTTCTTTCACTGTTCGGTACCTCAGGGCTGACCTGCCCAATGTGTGCATGTACACATGCCAACCACGGAAAACTATATCTGATCCTAAAAGTCATGGCCGCCCGTAGATCAATTCTTTAACTTTTTGCCTAAATAAAATGTTGTAAAGTTTTCTTTCTTTTGACTGAGCCATAAGACCTGAGTCACAGTCAGGTACATAAGTATTTAGATACTGAGATAAAGATAAAAACATCTTTAAAATACACTTTAATCAGCAAACTCACAGCTTTTATCTGAGTGATATTCACCCCCAATGGTTTAGGAAACTCTTCCAATACATGGCTGTATGATTTTCCAGAGACCAAAAGTAATTAGACAATTAACTTTAATCTATTTCATAGCCTTTATGAGCTCATTCATCATCAAATAAACAATAAAAGCTCTGGAGAAGGTTCTAGATTTGGCCTTATATGTGGCAGCTGAAGCTGTGGAAATAAAGGAGGTCACAGATCAGTCATTCCAGGATCCTCCCATCTAAACAGAAGAAATCCATCAAAGCGATAGTAGAAATGTGACTTAAGCTGTTTGGTACATTCTGACAGAAATGCAGAGCACTAGTGGTGACCCAAACGGGACTTTATGAGGGCAGAGGGTCCGCCACAAGGCGCAAACCACTGCTCAGCACAAAAAATAAAAAGTCCACGTTAACCTGAACTAAAAAACGTTTTTGGGAAAATGCAATTAAGATCAACCCTGAGAAAAATGATTGGAAGAAGAAAGTATGAAGACTTGGAACAACTGAGTGGATGTAGTAAGGTGGTGAACGCACGGCTTCCAACAGCTATGTGTCTCTGTTTTTATTGATGATGTAACGGCAGACAGACGCAGCTGGATGAAATCTGAAGTTATAGGAATTTACTTACGAAGCTGATTGGACGTCACACCGCAGTACTGATGAACAACGACCCTTTAAATACCACAATAGACTGGATCCACACTTAAGTGTTTCAAATTCAAAGGACTCTCAACAAAGTATTTCAAATATATTTTCTGCACAGTGTTAACTGTTCAATTTATTTTTCAGCTTTGCATAAGTCAGGACCACAATAAGCTAAACTAATAGATAAAAAACACAAATGTAAACTTTCAGAGTTGCACAGTCAGCATAAAAACAAATAACAAAAAAGTTTTCTTTGGAAAAGTCATTCATGTCTTTTGGGCCTGATGAAAAATGCACAGTAGCAGTTCTGGTGCTGCGTAACGACATGCTCTGACCCGTTGGATTTGCTTAGTTGGACATTTATCTATGACTCAGGGATGAATCAGTCTCTGGGACAGCTCCAGGGCAGTAAAGCTGGACGAGCAGAAGGTGTTTGTCGCATAAACTCTGATCCGTGAGGTGTGGGATACGTTTGAGTTGGCAGGGATTTTAACAGAAAACTGCTTAGTTTTTTATATTTATTTGTCACATTTTATACAGCTGTTTGTAATTCCCCCTCCCCTCCCCCCAAACCAACAAACACACACAACCATCCACAAGAAAAATAAGAAGAAAATGCTTCTGGAAACCTGATTTTTTTCCCCCTCCTGTGGTATCGCCATAACAGCCACACAAACGTGGCTTTTTATGCCAACATTTGCTCTAGAACATAATCTTTAACTTGGCTCTTTGCTCTTTTTCCTGTCATATAAGAAAAAGCAGCCTTTCCTTCTGTGATGGCATGTTTATATAAAAGACATGTCAAAAACATGTGAAGAGATGTAATAAACATAACTTCAAAAAGACTTTGTGGAGCCTGTTCTAACACTGCTTGTCCTGCAAAATATCAAACCCATAGTGAGCTCAAATAACCGAGGTGCTTCATCATGTACGAGCAGCTGGCTGGCTGAGCGGAAAGCTGCTGGAGCAACGCTGAGACAGAGCTCACATTGTGCACCGTGCAGCCACAGAGGATGCAGCAGGTTAGTTACAGACAAGCTTACCTCACCTGAGCAGGAAAAGGCAATCATCTGTGATGTTCCTAAGAATTAGCCTGAAATGTGGTCACACCTGTTTTATAGAAAATGCCTCCTTATATCTCTGAGTTTTATTAGTAAAATGCATTACAAGTACTGTCATGTGATAATTAAGACATGGTTCAGCAGAGGGCACTGGACCAGCTGAAGATTCACAGATGCACACCAGTCACTAAAAACACTTCAAATCTTATCTTTGTGCTGTGCTTTTTTATTCTGCATGCTGCTGCAGACACAGCTGATGAAAGAGTTTGCCTCTCATGATTGCCTAAATATATGTTTCTCATTGCTGTATGTATTCTACATACTTTCTCTGTTATCTCATAAAAAACTTGGTTTGAAGATGTCCTCTTTAAAGAAAAAACACATTTTCAACCAATAAAACTCATTTTTCGGACTCGTTCGGTGCGCTGCCATTCACAACATGCATCACAGCAGATCGAGCAAAGACACAAAGGGGACTTCTGTGAAGGATGCAGGAATAATAGGGGGAAAAGTAACAGTATGAGGTATAAAACACAGGTCAAATGACCACAGTGTAGCATCTTCTGATGGATACATCCAGCAGGATGATGCATCATATCACAAAGCTCCAACTGGCTTTCTGAACATGACAATAAGTTCCCTGTACCCAGTAACCAGATCTCACTAACAGAGTATCATTATGATGTGGTAGAACAGCAGATTCTCATCATGGATCTGCAGCAAATGTGCACTACAACTCATATAAATGCTGTTTCAGATAAATAAATGATCGTTTTTATCACTGATAATAACCCTTACTTATACAAAGGAGCAGTATGTTGTGTTGCAGCTGCAGAAAGGTGATTCAGGATTCAGAGATTTCTAGCTTGATTAAATGTTTTTAAGACTGTAGGTGGATCCACTCACGCAGAGTTTACTGACTGAGACC